>JARHVA010004230.1:1112500-1165000 GCA_037957365.1 Torreya grandis | reverse complement strand
AATGGATTCTAGGTTCTATTTAGTTGTTTAATTTAATAGTTTTAATACACACATGGGTTTCTATTGTTTCTTGATATCTGAATTGTTCTTATATGCCCTTCGTGAAGGGGATGACCACTCCTAGAAGGAAGGTGTGTAGGAGACCATCAGTCTATGGTTAGAATTAAATCACTAGGATGACATTCTCCATTTTTTAGTTGATTTAAATATAATAAATAACACCCAAGATATGTGATGGATCATAGAGTTGTTCTTTGTAGCTTGTTATGTTCTTTTATACTTATTGATATTTATATTAGACATCATGCATTATTTAGTATATTTTAGATGTATGTTCAACACAAAAATGTATACATATTTGTATATTAATATTATAAAATGGAAACAACAATGGATATACTTGTATTTATGACTTAATCAAGGATTTTTATCCATATTTGTAATACTTAGTTTACCTTATTGCATAAATGATTAGTTCTCTATATTATTGTTGTGTTTAATGTTTGATTACTAAATGATTTTTATTTTTCTAGTGGGATGATGTAATTAATGCATCTATTACTTAGGGTTCATTTAGTTCTTATGTATTAAACTAATAGATATAATAAATCTTAGCAGTAAGGTTAAAAAGATAGTGTCAATATGGGTAGTACCAGTTGGCCCTAACACTATAGATGTATGATGGTTGTAAGTATATGTAATTATAAATTATATTTTATTGTACTCTGATTAGGAAATGGTTTACTAAAAAATCTTTAATTTAGTATTTTTATTTTATTGAGGCTTAGGTTCTTATTTTAAAATGCCTAGCTCAATAACATTGTTATCAATAAGATATTAAATAAGGTACTTTAGATTGAAAAATCTATTAGTATAATGACCATTTCATATATGATAATCATAATATGAATTTTTATCATTTTTTTTTGTCTTTTTGTTTTCTAATGTCAATTTAAAATGGTGGTGGAAAATTAATGATATTACATTTCCATTAATTTTTACAAGAACTAATGAGGTGGTTATGATAATCTATAAAATTTCCTCAGTTGATTTGATAATGAAAAAAATTAGAAGGTGAAAAATATTATTAACTATGATTTTTTCATCTTCTAGTCTTTATTTGTATGATGGTTTGATTTTAATGTTTTTTTTAATATATTGAAGTAGATGCTGGTGAAACTTGAGTTTGTTTAAAGAAACAAGATTAAATTCTCTTTCTATTATTTTATGAAAAATATATTCAAATGATCTAAATTTATTGAAAATTATTGACTTATGCAAAGGTAAAAGAAAAATTTATTTGAAAATATCTTGTAATTCATTATTTTCCAAGGTATTAGCCATTTTAACAAGCATGATCTTGTAACAAAGTTCATAATCATTGATTGGTTCCTTAGTCCCTTGCTTAAGATTATAAATTTATGCATAAGAAATATTTTCATCAATGTTAATATATAAATTATTAATAAATAAATATTTTAATTGATTAAATTATTTAACTAACTGAACTGATAGTTCATAAAACCAACATAAGGCATAATCTTTTAAACTTCCTAAAAAAACTTGGTTAGAAAGTTTTCATTAAATATATAATACAAACATGTGGCATGAAAAGATATGAGATGTTATTTTATGTCTCCTTTATCTCATATAATGAAATATTAGGATCTGAAAATCCTATTGGTAAAGGGTATGTTGTAATATCAGGTGTTAATGGGTTATGAAGTAAAGCTTTGAAATCTAATGATTTCCTAGATTTTGGAATACCTTTCTCTAATTACAACACCTTAGCATGAAAAATGTAATAGTTTGTTTAAGGGATTGGGTAAGAGGTAAGGTATGTGATGTAGTATCTATATATATTAAAGGTCTTTAATGATTCACTTGGTTAGGCATAAATATATAAATTTTTTGTAGACCTTGTGTTTCCCCCAAGGCTAGAGTTGTGGTGGTAATAATAAGATGAACATTAGTATTAATAACATCTATGGTAGGATTAACAAGATTTTTTCAACATAATAATTTAGTTATTTAGATGTATTAGAATTTCCATTTTTTCTTTCTTGTTAGGATACAAATAGCAAAGAGTTAATGCCATCAAGATGGGTGTCAAGATATTCATCAGATTCATTCGCATCAATTGGGTCAATTTTTTTATAGGAAATTCACAAGTCTTATCACTTTATAAAGTCATAATAGTTCCACCAAGAGGATTTAAAGTAAGCAATATACTATTTGAAATATATAAATTCTCTTGTTCCCATGTTATGCTTGACTTAATTTTTTTTCATTTATGGTATTTTAAATTCATCATGTGAATTTTTAGCAATTGGAAGTAATAAATGTTCATCCAATATCCCTTGAAAGATTTTTTTCATATATTATTATAATACTAAATAAAAAAAAAGCTAAAATCTAATATCCTAAGAAAGACTTTTTTATGTATGGAAATTATTAAATTTCTATGACATTCAAGGTCAAAAGAATATAATTTCATTGTGAGATATCATATTCAATGTCAAAATAAAATGCTTTTAGTGTAAATTATTATGTCTGAGGTAAAAATCAAGTTATTTTAGTGTTAGACTTATATTTATAGTCAAAATAAAATTCTTATAGTTTCATATGTTCAATAATTTATCTAAACCTTAGGATATTTTTTAGAAACAACTAAAATACATGACTAATTTAGTTCATGAATATGTTTTACAAAAATTTGAATTAATATTAATATTAACTCTAATTAAGATAAACTAGATCTAATAGAATAAAATATTGGAAATGTATTTTTGATAAGCGAAATTAAATTAAATAATTGAATTTGACAAGGTGTAAATTATTCAAAGAAGGCTAATTATGAAAATGAATAAAAAATTTAGCTATTTTTACCTAGATATAGAATATATTGACTAAGAGATGACTGAAACTAAAAATTAATGATTATTTTTTAAAGTAACTTGAATCAAAACTAAATTTTTTAAAGGATAAGATTGGTAGACTAAGGAAAATATCGACTCCCACTATTGCCCTACTTGGTCAATCAAATCTTCTACTAAAAATAGGAATTGAGAGTATGATATCTTATGATAACATAAGATGTGAATGTATGCAAAAATTTGACCTTTAAAAGTGTGTGTAAGACTTTAAAATAGATTTTCAAACATTGAAAGCCTAATAAGGCTAGCAATGATTCAAAACCTAAAAATAGGAAGTCATCAAGTATAGTTAAAATCTTAGCTGACCCCAATCACCCCCATGATGATTAAATATTACTTACATATCCAATAATCTAAGAAGTGATTCAATCGCACATAGTTATCCCACATAGATTTCTTTGTGAATTTGTGTTATTTTGACTATATGAATGAATATAAAACTAGTTTGAAAACTTGATAAAGATTTTATTATGGATGGATAAAATAAGCTTGTGACTTGATTGATAATTTATTGAAAACATTATAATCATAATTGGGAAAAATATGTAACTTTTTCTCAATGTGAAATAGTGTGAATATGTCTTTCGATTGTAATTTCTAAGTGAAATAATAATTGAATTGAGTGTGATTTTATAGTAATCCAAAAGGGAAATCACACACTAGGAATCCTAAGAACATGGAAACTAGGTAAGGGAGGATTTAATATTTAAAAAATGACTATTAGAGGTTAAAAGATAGAAATGTGCCATAAAGACATGAACACATCCCACTAAATTTCCAGTATTGGGAATTTTTGTCACTTAGGGAAATGTGTGGCATTTTGGATATGTGTTTGTCCATATATATACTTAAGGGTATTTTTAGCAATCAAAACATTTTTGTAGGTGACAAATAATAGTTTGGAATAAAAATAGGTCCTTCAAGGTGATTAGAATAGGGTAAAGTGGAAAAATAGGTACTTATTAAGTGCACAAGTTAATTAAAGTGGAAATGGAAAAAAACTAACATAATCAAATATCCAAGGTCATATTTAGGTTAATACTCTAGTAAATATGTTTATTGTGAAGTATTATGTATTATATTTTAAAATCATGGAATGAATGCCAATTTGTCATCTTACCATTGAAGTTGTATTTCATGGGTTTAATTCATCTTAGCCACAACACATTATTCATCATATACACAAATTTGGATATATTTATGGTCCAAATTAATATTATGATATAATTATTGGTACATTTTATCATAATTTGATGGTAGTAAATACATTATCTTAATAAATTCAACCCTAGTTAAATTTAATAAAAAATATGATATATAATTTATCTTAATCATTAACTATGATTTCCACACAATTTTTTAATTGGGTACTCTATTATACATAAATAACCATCACTACAAAAGAACACAATAGTTCTTACTTCTATTCTCTTTTCATAACATACAAAAATTAAAATTATAGGATTTTATTTTGGAGCCCTAAAAAACATGAGCAATGTCTCAACAAATATATTACTTATGGAGGCCTTAAAAGCCACAAATAAAATGTTGGTCCTTAAAAATTTAAAATATTAATACTTGATTGAGCCCTAAGTGTCACCAAATTAAAAAAATCAAGACATTTTTTTTCATGAAAATTATGGAGTTTAGATTATATCATATATATTAATTTATTGGTTATCACCTTCATCATTATGTTGTGTTTTATTATACTATAATGATATCCCAAAACATAAATATTGTGTATATGTTATTTGATAAGTGGGTTAATGGGATGATTACATGTCACCTATCAATATTTATTCCTAGGTGGTGACTCAAATGATTAAATCGATATATTTTTGGAGTTTGGTAGTAATTGAAAATTATGTGATTTAATGGTCATATAAAATTAATGCATTGTGATATTTAATAATTGTTGTGATACCAAGTGAAATATTATCACTAAATGTTTCTTAAAATTTACAATATATAATTTTTAAAGACCAAAGTCTATAATCATATGCTTTATACCAAAATAAGTTTTTAATTAAAATAATTATACATATCAACAAATGTGATATGTCTAATCATTACTATCAATAAAGGTGTTTAGGTATTGAGGACGAGTAAAATATAAAACATAAAAAATAATATCTACTAAAGTCCCATCAAAGATAAATAATATAGAAATATTATAATGTAAGACAATCATCTTATTTACAAAAGAGGTAACAAATGCTACTTCAAATAAGACAACCATATTTTTTAAGATAGCCATATTTTTGTAGTATTTTTCTTGTTATTATGTTTTATAAGAAACTAATTTAAAATGGTTATGTTCTATGCAAAAACTCAGGAAGGAAAGGATAGATAAATATGGTTGGAAGTGATGTTTGGAATTTTTCCATTGTGGTGAACAATGAATTCATCATTACATTATGATGCTTCCAGCTCCATCTTTCCCTCTCCATTAATTTTTTGAGTAAATAAAAGTTTTAGGTTTTTCATTTTGTATACAAGTGACCAAAATACCATTGAACAAGTTAATACTTCTAAGGTTTGAAGGATTTAATTAGGGTTTTAATTTCAATTCCTCATATCTATAACTATAAGTATAAACAAAATTGTGTTATTTAGTGATTTAATATCAAATAAAATAGACATATATATATGGAATGATGGATACTATATGTTGTGATATGTATTTATATGTATATTAATATAAACATAGGTGTCTCTAGATTCTAATTTACCTTATTTTGTATATATGTATGTATATGCACACATGTATATACATATATTTACAATCTTATTTTTAATTTTCTTGAATAAGAAAGATATATTTAGAAGAAAAAAATGTTTTTAAGAGGATTTAACCTATAAATGGTGTCACTAATTCATTTTAATGTCAAAACAAAAAAGTTCATGAAGTATTGTAGATATTAAATCAACCCAGTAACTAGTCCAAGTAAATAAAAACATGGAAGATTATTAAATGCTTTACATACCATGGTTCCTCTTTTATATAATTTTAGAATGGATGGTCTCCCATTATAATAATTTTACATGCTTTTTAAAATGGGAAGTCACCATTTATTAAAGACCTATCAATTCTTTTTATAATATGAATATTCCCATTTTAAATATGTTTGTCTAAATAAAAAACCAAGGCATGTAACTACCCATATTGAAAAAGTTATCTTTATATATTATATATTCATTTTTATGTTGAAACTGAGAACTATATGAATTCCTTATTCCTAATGTGTAAATCAATGTAATATGTATATGTATGCAACCCAAAATATGGGCCAAGGTGAAAAAGAACATGGAGAGATTTTTTTTCTCAAGTATGATACTCTTTTTTCACCATGATCTCCCAAAAAAATTTGGAATAGGAAGCTACCGTTTTTTTCCTAGAAAATTATAGCCTAGAGTATATATTTTAATTTATTAAATTGAAATTTATATTTTTTAATACCATTTAAATATTTCAACAGATATATTACATGGTATAATATTCCATTAAGATGTGTTTTAACAATAGTATTTTTATTCTTCAAGTGCCTATAGACCACTTTCTTCCATTTATCAAACATGCATTTTTCATTTTTTTAAAAGGAAGGTTCATGTATATATATTATAGTTGGATACAACAATTAAGTATGAAGTAATATTTGGAATGCAACATCTCTTAATATAATGTTGCATCATGTGAAAAATATGTCAGACTTAGATGGAAAATACCATCTGACATAAGTATAAACTACCCTACTTTATAGAAATGGTATTTTTATATCTATAATTAACAAAACTATTTTATGCAATTATTCCTATAAAATTAAATACATTAATGAGATATAATAAACCAATGATTATAGAAATTAAATATGGATGAGTTGGTAAAGTGACTTGGTTTTTTCAAGCACCACTTATGTTCAAATCTTAGTATGGTATTGGAGGCCAAATGTGGCCGATTGTCAAGTATTCATAAGTTGGTTGTGGCTGATTATTGGTAATTTTAGGCCGATTATGGTTGGTCATTGGTATTATTAGGATATTTTCGTATGTTGATGGTATTTTTGGGCTATTTATGGTCATAATTGGTATTATCTTGGGGATCTAGGCCCCTGATTATGTTCTAGACCAATTGGAGCTTGATTAAAAATTGATTGGGATAGGGACCCCTCAACCCTGAGCATCGATCTAAAAAAATAAACCAATGATTATAATTTTTTACTTGTATACTAAATATATATAATAATTATACTATTACAAACATATATATATTTTTTATAAGGTGATCATTTATAACACAACAATTGTCACTAGGAATTTAGTGATATCATGTAAATCATTAATTATATGTCCTTTATAATATTAAACATGAGATGTGCTTGACTATTAAAAATAATGTGAATATGGAATGCATTGGTTGTTATTTTAAATATTTATATCAAGAAAGTCACAATTAGTAGATGGTAGTTGAAAATTTTAGATTTACATGTTTTTCAAGAATTAAATTTATCATTTTTTCAGTATTATAAAGTAGATATATTAAATGATTCTATCAAATAAATACTATAGTATACATATACACCATAATAAATTAAATAAAAATAGACAAGGAAAAATGCATGATCCCTTCTTCTATGAAAATATACAATATATAAAGAATCTATAATAATGGGCATGATCTATGTTATTTAAAAACACAGGGTTATCATTGGACAATTACCTAGAACTTTTAGTTGTTTATTCTCCAATTTCAAAATTAGTGGCCATGATTTTGGAGGTTTTATGGGAAACAAATAGATTTTATTTATTTAAAAATAATAATATCATTGAAATAATTTCATAAAGACAATGGAAAAAATATAAATTAATATATAAAAGGAGTTCACTAATTCTTAACTAATTGTAAGATAAGAGAACTACATACACGTTGATTATCAATGCCAACTAAAAGACATTGTAGATATGTTGGTAACCCTATATAAAGTGTAAATTAATTACACATATGACTGTTATGTATGTTTTTTAATACACCAAACTTATAATTAAAAAATAATTGATGTTAATAAATATGAACTCTCTTTCCCATTAATGGGTCCTTGTTGTTTACTGTAAAATATAGAAGAAAATAAAATGTAATTTGGCTTTCACCTTCCCCAAGATGGTTCAAATTGAACTTACATGATGCTTCTTAGATAAACCTTAGTGCCTCAAGAGTTGGGTGTCTTATAAGAGATTTTAGTAGGTCACTTATTCGTGTAACTTCCATTAAACTTTTTGATGGGACTAATAGTGAAGTAAAAGCTCAAGATTTGGTGGTTGGGATTGAGATGGAAGTTTTATGTGGAATTTATAGTTTGATGATTGAAGGGGACTTTGATTTTGATTTAAGACTTGTGAAATAAATATCTTAAGTTTTGAAAGTTAGATAATATTCTTGAAAAGTCTTGGTCAAGTTTGGGTATAGTTAAGGATTGGGATTGTCATCATTGATTTTAAGAAGCCAACATAACAACTAATTTCCTTCCCAAAATTTGTATCAATCAATTGGAAGATATAAATATGGATAACCATAATTAATATTGGGAATAATTTCAAGGGGTATCATCTATTAATTTTGGCATTTAATTCCTTTCCCTCTATGTTTTTGTGAAGGGTGGTGTTGTAATGATAGTGCATATTTTTTGTTGGCAAATCATGGGAATGATTACTTTGTTTTGGTGCTAAGATCATGTGATATATTCTAGGTAGTTTAGGGTGGTTGCATAATTTTTATTGATTGGGTTTTGTTGTAAAGTTTTATTCCTAACTCTATGTGTTATCTTATGGGTTATTTCATGAATGGTATGGAGAGGGCAATGGTAAAATATTTGGGATTGACTATGGTTTTTTACATGTGTCATTCTCATGAAATGTATTTTTATGGTGAGATCACATAGGTCTATTTGAAAAATATTTTTTGGATTACTTCTAAGGATGTTCTAAAATTGATATGAAGTGTTATTGGGTGAGTATTACCTTTGTCATAGTCTCAAAAGTAGAATAAATCTAGGTGTGGCTTCCATGTTCATGAATAAAATTTTAGTGCTGGTGTAAATAAACAACATGTTATATAAATGGATTTTTTTGTTGTTCATGCACATAGGGTGGGTTTGATGGATGATATTATATTTGTGGATTTAGGTCCCTTCATAATTTTGCCTTTTTATGGTTCAATTAATTTAGATGTGGAAGCTCTTTTATATTTTAGGGATTTAGAAATTAATTGTGTGGATCTTTTGAGTTATGTGGAGAATTTTCAAGTATAATTATGTTTTCCTTCCTCTCATCTAGGTAAATTTATTCCTTCTCCTATGGTGGAATCATTCAAAGTCCATATTATAGATTTGAAATCTTAGAAGGTTTTGCATCATTATAGGGAGTGTGTAGAAGCTATTAAATTCTAAATGAATTTAATATTTATAAGCATGAGTTTCCCCCCTCTTATTTTCCTTGGGCCCCTCTTTGGGCCATGATGATTGTAATGTGGGGATAACTAATCATTGTTCACTCCTCATCAACTATTGGAGGTGTGATCACTAGGAAAAAGGTGTTAGATTGTTATAAACTATGGAGCATGGTTATTTTTAGACAATGTTTAGAAGGGACATGGAGGTCCCATTAGTGACAATAGAAGGCAAGGGTGGAGCTATGCAAAATTTATAATCATTTTAGACTAGGTTGAGAGGCTCTAAATTTTTGGTCAATGTCTCTATTATTTTTGGTTTATGCCATGTTGTGCCCAAAATTATGGTGTTAATATTATTTTTTTGGTTTTATTATTTTAGATTCCCTATATATTTGGCTAATCTAGTTCTTGGTGGACCTAGTAGTATCATTTTTTGATACTTTAGGTTGTGTTTTATAATCCTCTTTTGGTTAAATATAAATAGGTAGGGGACCCACAAACCCTGGTGTGTGTGTGTGTGTGTGTGTGTGTGTGTGTGTGTGTGTGTGTGTGTGATCTCTCTAATTAATACTTTCAATAAAAAATTTGTAGTTAAATTTGTTTTTTTAGTTGTTAAGTGATCTCATACATATTTTATTTTATGTTTGGTTGGAATATTTTCATATATTTTGGTTTAATATTACCGCATGGTTTCTTCTCAAAATAAAAAAACATGAAAGCAAAACACTTACATAGACATCAATTCTAGAAGGAAAGCAAAGAGAAAGATGATTGTAAGAAACACAATAAACTATTTTGTAATGGTGGACTACAAATTCATCAATCCATTATGTCAATCCCAATCATATTTATCTCTACCTTCCATTTTAAATAAAAATATAAAACAATGTTAATCAATGTTCTAATACAAAAATATTTGGTTCCCCTAAAAAAATAAAAATACACAAGGCTACCACTAGATAATTACCTATATTTTTTGACCATTTATTATTCAATAATTAAAGTGCTTTAAAAATACAATGGATAAAATAAAAATTACTCTATAAAATGCATCTAATTCTCAATGACACCTATAATGCATTGTAGATACATATGCAACCCTATAATAGGTGTGAGTGAATTATGTACACAATTATGTATCATCCATATTTGTAAATAAATAAAAATGGAAATTTTTGTGTAGTTTAAAAATAAAAAGGTATCTTCATTGAGGAAAACTATTTTATAAATCATAAGTAATTAAAATATCAAAGAATTAGTTTAAAATGTGAAATGAAGTATATTTTAGATATGTAGGCAACCTTAAAATAGGTATTGGTGAATTACACATATTTGGTATTCCTTATATACGTAAATGAACAATAGACATAGATATTTATTTATATTTCATTTCAATAAAAGTCTTATTAATAGATTTTATAAATAATAGGTAGAAACTATATAAATGAATTACAACCCACATAAATTAATACTCAAATAATTAAAAATTAAAAGATATACATTAACTATGATTATTCCATATAATCATAATTAGATGAAAAAGTGGCTAAATCTTGAGAATATTTTTGGGGAATAGAATTGGTAGTTAAAATGGGCATAAAACATCTCCAGATTGAAGGATACTCCCTCAACATTGTTAATTTCCTAAAAGGTAACTCTAATCCTTCCTAAACCATCTCTAAGGTTATGGAAGATGCAAAAAGTCTCTTAGGCAAATTCAAAAATTACACCATCTCCCATGTCTATAGATAGGGTAACAAGGGATTAAATCATATGAAAAATATAGGGGTTTAAAGTGAGGTGTTCAAACATTGGAAAAATGTGGTAGATATCCCATTTGAGGCCTCATCATTAATTCAAAGAGATAAACCCTCTTCTGCATGTGATATGATGAACCAAATCTCCTCATGACCAATGATATGATGGGAAAATACCAAACTATGATGCATATAAATAAATACCAAATTAAGACCCATGCTACAAACTATAGGAAGCTCCATGCCATTTTAATTAAAAAATGTCTAGATTTTGATAATAAGAACACCCCTTTCAAGACTAAATTGGTAATTTCCATCAGAACTCAAAGTTTTGAATTCAAAGATAATATGGGATCACAAGAGAGATAGGATAAAACCAATTTATTATAGAGAGAAAAAATAATATCCTAATGTTTGGAGGAATTTTTTTAAAGGAGGGATTTCCATCTTCGTGGAAAGAATTGTCAAACATGACTCGACTATCTCCTAGGACTTTTCTCAAGGCTAAGAAAACCATATGGTTATGATGAGGGGATTGAGTATAATGATCATGGAGGTGATTATTGGTGAAGTGACCAGCATGAGTTATGACAAAGTTAAATCCTACAAGGAAAAAAAAGGAAGGAAGAGGTAATGAGATTTTTTAAAAATCTGATAAACTAGTCATCTCATCTCAAAAAAGGATTCCTTAGAGATGAACTTCCCAGGAAATGGCTCAAGGTTTATTGTAAAATAATGAATTAAATTAATCTCATGATAAAACATATTATCCTATTATCTCAAGATTTTTTGTTGATGAACCATTTTAAGGGTAATATGATTAGCCTCCCCATTTTTTATGTTGAAGTCTCTCGAAGCATCTACTACTTCATTCAAGGCCAACAACCCATAGACCCCATTCACTAGGGGATTATCCTCATTATAATATATAGAGGGGAACCCATATGTGGAAAATATGTTAATTATTTTATTGATATCCATAGTTGGGGGAGGATTTTGGTGAAGATACTGAGGAGAGTCAAGAAGTTGAGGTCAAAAAGGACTCCCCATATTTAGGGGAGAAGGATAATTTTGGTAAAACCCCCATTGATAATAATTCAAAAGATAACTTTGAATAGGTGAATCTCATGGATATAACTCACCTAACCACCCCTTTGAATAGTAAATAGATTGACATGGAAAGGATTCTAAAGAAAAAAGATAAAGCTAGGAATTTCACACCTTCTTTACATAGAATTAGTAGAGTAAATTAACAACTTGAAAGGGATGTTTACTTTAGAGTATGTCAAAAATGATATTGACATAGGATTGGCAGTAGGCAATGAATAATGTGGGGATATTGGTATCACTCACCCCAATAAGAAGAAGAAGCAAAGCAAGGATAAAAAGATGGAGTTGAATAAGAGATCAATGGACAAGGAGGGGGAGTGGACCCACTCCAAAAAATAAATGTTTTGATTTAAGAAACCTAAAAAAACTTTGGTAAAAGGACTATAGGCAAAGATAAATAAATAAATAAATCTAGAAGCAACAAACTTGTTGCATACTCTGAGTCTGAGGAGTCTTAATAGTTGATTTAGTGTTTCCACTCTTAGTTTCTTTTTAACTTTATTTTGTATGGTTTTTAGCTAATATTTGGCTGGTGACTATGTTTTGTTCATGTCTTGCATTACCATAGTCTTATGCTTGTTCTTCTTATTTTAAGTTGAATATCTTTCACTAATTGTAATAAGGGCATGAACCCTCTTCCTAGATTTTAACCATATCTAATAATTAGTATCTATATTTTATAATTATCCAAATAAATTTTAACATTCTACATAAGGAAAATATATATTGAAAAATGAAATTCCTTTAAAAGGGGATAGAAAATTACAATATATAAATTAAAAATTATTCTAGTAATTTTAGAAGTTAACTCAAAAACATTAAATAAATATAACTTTCCCAAAGTGGTATTATTTTTATGCAATCATAAATAATTAAATTTAATTTATTTCAAAATGTTAATGCCCTTCTAATTTACACATTGACTTCATACCAAACATCCTCATAGTAAACATCATACTATGACAATGTATGGTATGATTTTCTATTAAAGGTTAAAGTGGGATTATTTTAATACAAACCTAACCCTATATAAGATACAAGAATTATAGTCCTAGAAAGATTGAATAAAATAATAAAAATTACTCAAAAAAACTATAACACAACATAAAATAGGTAGAAAAATAGAAAAATTAACTATAAATAACTAGAGTCCATTAATGTTCTTTATGCTCACCAAAGGAATCTTCCTAATTGACTCAAATCCTCTTCAAATAATCCTCCATGAAATAAACCTCTTTTAGATCAAGGTATGCATCTTTGTATATTACCACCCCCTTATTTATTTTCTTCAACTTATTAGTACCTTCATCCTATTGCTTCATCTCATGCGTTTGACTAAGGGTGTCTATACTAGTAATGTAATTTTCTATTGACACCTTATTAAATATTACCAAAATACTCAAATTTTATTTAATCAATTCAGTCTCTTTTTCCACATTGATAACTTTATCCCTCATTTGATTAACCTATACCATAACCTCATTCAACTCTCCATTATACAATAAGATCAAATTATCTTTAAGGTTTTCATTCTATTTATCCAAATTATAAACTTTAACTCTCAACCATTTTACTTGTATCATAACCTAATTCACTTGTTATTTGGAGGGTACATTTCAACATGTTATGATTCTTATGGAACCATCTTACAATAGCTTTTTGAAATATAAGCCCCTCATCCATTTCCTTGATTTTGTTATAATTTTTTATCTCCTCTGATATAAATTCAAACTCAACATTCACCTCACTCTTACCTTTATTAATTTCACCCTCCATGGACTTGTTAATATCCTTCTCTTTTTGGGATTTTAAAAGCTACAAGCTAGATAGTACATCTTTAGCTCATTTCTTTGATTTTTCTTGTTGATCCTTATTATATTATCCCATTATATAAATTATGGGATCCTTCACATCCTCTTTGATCAACTATTTATCCTTGTTCAAACTTTTGAGTCTTTGTTTCATCCCTAATTCAGTCATATTTTATTTACTATCCATATTAGGAAAAAAATTAGGGATGATATCAACAACTTTGAGGAACTTGTATATCAAAAAAATAATAGTTTGATGGAGAGGAATATTTTTCTTGCCTCTTTTCACATCATGGAAATAAAATTTCAAATAAAACATAATGTAAAATTATATTATGATAGGAATGTGATGCTTGGAGTAACTTAGAAAAATAAAATGAGATTTAAGCACTACCTTATATCTACCCTAAATCATAATTCATTGGATGATTAGTTTAGACACCTCATTGAAAGGAAGAGGGAAATATTATCTCACAAATACACCTTAAAACTAAATTAATTTCTCTCATTCCATAAAAAAATTACAATTATCTTTATTTTATCTTTAATTGGTTTGAAATATTTTGTTTCTTCAATTTTTAGAACTATGACTTAATAAATTAGATCCTCAGTCACTTAAACTCAGACTCTCTTAACCTCCATAGTCTTTCCTTCCATATTTTGGTAAGCATATGTGATATATTTTTATCATACCCCTTGATTCACTAGATAAAACTTGAAAATCCACCTTCCTAAAGGATATCCCATAACTCAACATTAATCATCAAAGATCCTACCATACTCGAAGGTTCAACACTACATAAATCTCCACCCATTATTCTAAAGATAAATTTTTTATGCTTATACATTTGGAACTAATAATAATAAAAAATACTCACAACAAATGATATACTATCCTCTAATTATTCACACACTTTATCCTAATCCCAATATGCCACCTCATATCTTTAAAAAAATCCATAGGAAAACCATCCCCACCATCATGCATGGGAATATCAGTATTCCAAACCTCATAATTACATAATATAAGAATAATCTTGGTAATGATGAGAAACCAAAAAAATAAATATGGTCTAGTTTGATGAGGAAATCAAGATTATAAAAAATGGTAGTTGAATGTGCATAAAAGGGATTATTGGATCCTATTATAGAGTTAAGAAAAAGGGTGAAGTGGTATGTTCCTTCCATATGATGGGTGAAGTTAAATTTGATGTGGATTCTAAGGGTAACTTAGGGGCATTTATAAGGGGAGGTGTTCTTCATGGCAAAAAGAGAGACTTAGTGGTTGCTTATGTAGGTGAACTAGTGATCTAATAAAATCACTTGATAAAAGAATTAGAAGCTCTTTGGGGACTTCAATTGGAAAAATATTTGGGAGTGCATCAGTTAGTTATAACGTGTGATTCACTTAATATGGTTAATTGTCTTTTGAAAAAGAGTAATACAAAATGGAATATTAGGTATATGATGGAAGAAGCTCATAAAACAATTAAATCCCTTCAAAATGTTTTTATTCAACATGCATATAGAGAAGTAAACCAAATTGTTGATTGTTTTTCCAATATGGGGATGATCACTAGTAGCTTCAAGATAAGGTTTATTAAAGAATATTTACACAATGTCATTCTCCTTAAAATTTCAAAAGAGAGTCCACTTTAGAGATGCTAGGAATGGTTTGAGTAATGAATTTAAAGACACATACACCTTCATGATTTATAGTATAGGGAAAGACAATTAGGGTATGTTGTCATGTGGAAATAAGAGGTTATAATGATATTTGTAGGAAAATATTAAAAAGCCCTTAAAGTCCATTTTACCATAAGGTTTAGTAGAATCACAACATAAACAAAATATACACACTAGACAAAAATTAAAATTAGTTTCTCCTAATTGTATAAAAATGGAAACATAAATAAAATCTCTATATTTTATTAAAAAATTTAAGATATATATTTAAAAATAAATAATCTCCACAACTTTCCTAATAATATAAAAACTCAAATTTTATGTCATAAAATTTTATGTTATAAATGCAACATGAAAACATTGTAATTTTAAACAATCAAATTTAATCATTAAGTGTTTGAAAATGTTTAATGTTGGCATCCCTACCATACTTGGTCTATTATCTATTATCCATTATGTTAACTTGAAATATAAATGGGAGCCTTCACTATTATATTTACTACCTTATAAATATTAGAAACAACATTTAGGTATTCTTATTCTACTATATATATTTTTGTCATCTTGATCATAGTATTCTACATCCTTTTGGGGTAGGATTTCACTATGTAAATAGGGCTGCAGTGAAACCTTGTCAACTAGTGAAGCCTTCTTCCCAAAACTATAATAGTAATATTTTAAAGTTAAGACATATGTTATTACCCTTCTTATAATTTTAATAAGGTCAGTTATTATAAATATTCTAAATAATATTATATATGAGCACATCAAGATCTCTTATAACACATCTATAAATCACTTTGAAACTCTACTGCACATTGAGAAGAATAGCATTATTCTTTAAAATTATAATTATTTTTTTATTCTAAAAGTCATAGGCCAAGTCTAAAGTCATTATATTTCAGGTCAAAGGCATTAATTGTCAATCATAAAAGTTAAATATCTATTTATATTCATATATAAAATATCAAGATTTACACACTTATCATAGCAGGTAGAACTATATTGGATTTAGACATTTTGGGCTATGTAGGTAGCACTTAGATTATGAAGGATTTTCTAGGGATATTAAACTATTCTTCATGTATGATTCCCTTATTTTATTTTTATTTAGTTTATTGTGAAAAAGATAGGGTTTTGATATTTTTGGTCTTCCCTATAGTAAATCAAGATACACAGTCAATTATAAAGTCATCATAGACATGTGCATGCACCTAGATCATAAAATTTATCACATAGTCCATTAGGACACAACTATAGTTTAAAACATATCACCATGTGGCTCTATCTTCCTAACATTATCTTTTCCAAATATAGTTTGAAGATATACTTTTTCTTATGGCATAGTTTAGGGGTTTCTAAAGTTAGTTTTCATCAATCATCAGCCTACACAGTTAGCATAAAATCATTTTGATCTAGTTTTTCATATATTTTTAATAATTTACTATTGAGATATAAATTAAAATTTTATAAATTATTATATTTCATATTTATAATTATATATTTTGTATACCTAATTAATTTTCAATATTTTATTTACTCTTATCATTTCATTGTTAAATAAAAAAGAACATTAAATAATAATTGTATTAACTTAAAAAAACCAAAAAATACTGTAAAAAACATAATTTATAGAGCACTTCACAATAATTTTTGGTTTTTTAATACAATTCCAATGTTTTTCCTACCATGTTTAAAATAATTAAATTTATATACTTGGTACTTATGTTATCTAATGTTATGCATGATGTATGAATGGTTTTTATGTAAAGTAATATTTCACATTTTCAAGTTAATGTTAAATGTATAATATTCTATACATTAGTTAATGTAATTCAAAGATTATCACCATTTAAATTTTCACATTAACTTTATGCCAAGTATCCCCTATAGTTTACATTATACTATGACAATCCCTGTCAAGTTAAAGTATGGAAATAAGAGGTTATGATGAGTTTTGGATGGAAATATTAAATGGGGTGAAAAAGGTCCTTAGAGTCCATTTTATATTAAGTACCATTAGAATCATTTGAACATAAACATAATATACACATTAGACAATAACCTTAAAATTAATTATTTATATTTCTCTAAAAATAAAAACATAAATAAAAAATTATTTATTTCACATAAATTTAAAAGGATGAGATATTTATAATTAAAAAACATAAATAAAATGATATTCAATAGTTATATTACATAACATACTTTGATCAAATTAACTCTCTAATTTAATATAAATCAAATCTCAAAGTTTTTTTTCACTTATGAAATAAACATTCATAAAGACATTCATGGTTTTTTTAATTCATATTTATTATGTATTTGAACATAGACATACTCTTTAGTTTTTATGTATTTTAATTATAATTAGACAATATGTTAATGTTCACAATGTGAAAGTCCCATATTAAGCTAAGCATGACCTAGTGAACTAATTATAATTATGATACAAGAGAGAATATTGTTTTGTTAAATATTCCACTATTTTTTATATTTTTTAAATAAATTGATTCTAATACTATGTATGTCCTTTAACACATTATTATATGATACAACATTCTAGTAAAAAGTGTTTCATTAATTATATAATTTATTCTTATGTTCAGAGACTACTTTCATCTATATATTAGACATGCAATAGAAAAAACTCATTTTTAAAAAGATGGCTTATAAATATGCATGACACTAAGCTACCAAATATAGTTGTCTACAAGATTTAAGTATGAAATGTATGAGACAGTATTAGTAATGAAACACCTCATACTAAAACATCGTACCTATGTGAAATATGTGTTGAAGGATGTAAAGGGATTGGTTTATTATTATTATTATTAATATTAATATTATTATTATTATTATTATTATTATTATTATTATTATTATTATTATTATTATTATTATTATTATTATTATTATGTGTTTTATTTTCACTATAATGGTTCCTAATTTTTGAAATTATTCGATATAATTGGAGGCTATTAATATTTTTTGTATTTGAATTTTTATATTTTGACCTTTGGGTGAAAATTTATAAAACTTCATGTTGGGATAATTATTGTATAATTTTAGGACAAATGAGCTATATTAAAAATGATTATTCTTCATATTTGGTTTTAGTGGCTATGATTTTGAAAGTTTTAAGGAAAACATATAAATAATATGTTTAAAAAAGGGATCTATTTACAAGGATTTCACACATGTGATGGAGAACATAGAAAGTAATATATAATAAACCACTAATTATTAATCAATTTTAAATTAAGAGAAGTACATATGTCTTGATTCTCAATGCAAATAAAATGTATAGTAGATATGTAACCCTAAAATTAGCGTGGGCTAATTACACACATTTATAAATTTCCCATATAGATAAATAGACAATGTACAAGAATGTATGTATAGTTTAAAACTTAAATGGTATCTTAATTTATAAATTATGTCCTATAATTTAAAACCTATTGTAATGTTAAATAACTAAACATTCCCTAATTTAGAATGTGAATAATAGTGCATTCTAAATATGTAGGAAACCTTAAAATGGGTGCGATATAATTTTACACATTTATTGATTCCCTATAAACATAAATTGATAATGGATATTAAAATTTATTTATATTGAATATAAAAATAGGTATTGTAAAAATTTTAAGGAGATAAAAGTATTCTATAAAAAATAGGAAACTAATGTACAATAATCCCTAACTATAGTCATAATTAGTGGCCACCTTTTAGGAAGACATTGTAAATGCTTATTTTTTTCATTGAATAACATTTTTAGAAAAAAAAATTGAAAAATAATAGGTGATTACTTTGAAATAACCTCATAATTATCCATAAATTATGATACAAGTGAATGACAATCACATTGATTCTCAATCTGATTCAAAATTTGTGACTATAAATTATGAAAAACAAAGATATTGAAGAGGCCTTCAAAAATATAATGGGTAAAATATAAATTACTTTATAAATGGTGTATATTTATTATAAATCAATTTTAATATAAGATAACTACATATTCCCTTGTTCTTAATGTAAACTAAAAGGTATTGTAGATGTCTAAGTAATCTTCAAATGGGTTTAGGTAAATTACATACATTTCTTGATTTTATATCTATGAATATAAATTAAGTACAAGAAGTTTTTGGTATATTTACAAACAAAATATTAATATGAATTTTTTAATTGTAAATGGATATTTAAATTTGTTAAAATTTAATAAAATAAATATATAATTACAAATTTTATAGTATCTTAATATTGAATCAAATTTTATGATTACAATGATGCATGGATTATATAGATAAATATAAACACATTTTACATAAGTATGTAATCATTAAAAAAATTTCAAGATATAGACATATTTTTCATTATGAATAAATATTGATTTTTCATAATGCATCTAAGGATATAAATAACTAAATGCCATAATAATTGTGGGTGTTAGTTTTTATTGAGTCACTTTGTATATTGAAAAGACAACACAACAGATGATGGATAATAAAAAAGGAAGCCAACTTAGTTCACAAGTTTAAATCATATGATCACTTGTAAAAGACAAAAATATAATTAAAAATAAAATGATAAATGTAATTCATACAAACCATGTTAATAATTATGCCAAGATTGATAAAATAATGTTTAAAGCATAATGTGTAAATGAATTTTTTTACCTCAATATCAAGCCATAAGAGAACACAAGACACAAAAATTGTCAAGTGGGGAAACCATTAAATGGAATAAAACCCCACATGTATTAAGAAATATTTAAAATTAAAATTCTCTAATCACAATCTCAATGGGAAAAAATGAGAAAATAAAAGAGAGATGGGTCTAAAACCATAAGAGATAAATCTCAAGATAAACTAGTGTTTTCTAGTGTGTATAATAAGAGAGGAGGGAACTCATTAAATAGATATATAATGAAATAAAAGTTACTTACACAACATTTTTATGTGTGACAGATGTATCCAATATGCATAAGGTGAGGGGTGTGTGTGTATTAAAAATGTGAGGGGAGTTACATGTGAATATAATTCTAAGTTTACCTACAAAAGGACATGACACTTTATAATATAGAATAAATAAATTTGTTATAATAAGAAATACATAGATAAAATAGACTAAATATTAACCCAAATTAACCTAAATAAAGATTAATATATAACATGTTACCTTCATTTTTATTTTGGGTTACAAAAGATGAGAAAATATTAAACAAATAAGGGAGTTGATATTGCATAATTCTCTTGCTAAATGAAAACATCCTTCAATATGAATTATAATGTTTGAGAGAAGAAATGTGTTGAAAAGAGTGTTGTAAAGGTGAATGTGTGATCAAAAACAATATCCAATAATTGTTTTTGGAGAAGATGGCCAATCCACATTGGAACACTCAAAAACAAGAAAGAATATGACATGAAATGATTTAATGTATGTGTAATTCAAAATATTACGCCAATATTAATTTTGAGTAATAAACATGATATAAATATGATCCACAAAAAATTAATGTACTAAACTTAGATATAATTAAGGAAAAATGGAGAAAAAGATAAGTTACATAACAAAGTGTGGGATCCTACACCAAAAAAATAATTAAAAAGTAATTAGCTCCAAACAAAGCATATTTACTTGAAAACCTACTATAAGTAGTAAATTAAAAAAAAAAAAAAAGAAATACATAAATGTTTAGTTTTAAAATTATCAAAATGAATAAAAATAAGATGTGTCTCTTTTATCAAAAGATATATTTTTAAAATTAATTGAATAATTATCAAATTAAAACACATCAATGTCTTGAAAAAATACCATAGCTTTGGGGATCCAAACTAGTTTAGAATGAGATGTTTAGTGGTTTTCCAACAATCCAATATTTCATGAGTTGATTTAGCATAAGATTTACATAGATGAATTTATAAAATTTATAGATATGATGCTTATGTTTACCATAAAGCTCATAACTTTTACTATTTTAAACCAAAGTATGAGCATGAGAAGCATTATAATAAGTCTTATGAGATGGAAAAACATGATTGTGCAATGTCTTTCTATAAGGGGGATAATACAACTTCAAATTAATATTAAATACATTAAAACCAATCACTTCAAAGTTTGTGTTGGGTTTTAAAAAATTAGGCTTAGTAATGTCATTTTCATTTTTTCCAAGACCACCTCCATATAACCCATTGAGTGTAAGATTTTTAGGCTAGGGTTAGAATAAGTGTGAAAAGGAGTGCAAGTTTCACTATAAGAACATGAATTTCAATATTATAGGTATTATTAAGGTAAAAATATGTAATTTTTTTATTAATAACATCAATTACATTATGTATATTCTCCATATGTACCAATTTCTTAGTAAATAAAGATTACAAAGTAGTAATAGTCATGCTTTGACACCCAATTTGATGCATAAGAGAAGAAATATCATTATTTAAAAAAATAATTGTATCCTAATAATTTTTAAAAGTTAATAATAAGGCTAATTTAAAAACCATAAAATATAAATCAAGGTTATATTTATCACTAACAAAGTATTAAAATTCATGTTTATTATGGGGATAAATGAAAAAATAATGGAGTGGATTAGAAAGCTCAAACAGATCAAAATGGGCAAAAAATTTGAATCAAAGGATGAGAGGTAAAACTCAAATTATGGAGATGGGAGTTATGATGATGTAGTTATAGAACCTATTCAAGAGGGTTTTGTTGTTTTCATCTAGTCTGGTGGTGGCAGACCTATTCTAGGTAATAGCTTTTGATGTTTTCCTCTCTGCCTATATTTTTTCCATGCCACTTGGGCCTAAAATAGTTTAAGGATAGTTTTGAGGAAAATAATTTTATTGCTAGACCTTTTATTGTCTTTGGCTAGTTGACTTTGACTTTTTCCTTGCTTGGTGGCACACCTTCATGGATGGATGATTACTTCATTTCATAAGGCTCCTCTCTATTGCATATGTCAACATTGGGAAGAATTATTGGTGTTAGGTTTTTTTTTACTTAGGAAGGTTCTATTTAAAAGTGTGGTCTATTTTAATTTACATCTAATTAATTATATGGTTGATGCCTTAGATTTGACACCTAGATGGGGTTTATTTCTCCAAATTGATTCATTGAAGTACCTTGATTTCATGATTTTTCTTGGAAGGGTCTTACATGGACCAATATTATCCTTTGTGAAGTTTTGGAAGACTTGCTAGTGGAAGTTTGTCTTATGTATTAACATTTTATTGTAGATAAATTATAATCTATGTTGGCACTAGAATTTTGGAAAGGATTTTTCCCTATGGTATCTAATGGGTTTATACTTTGAGGATCAATGTCTTGGTTTTGGAAGAGACTTTAAGGGTAGTTGTTTTGTTGTGGCACTTAGGAGTGGGCCAGGTTTGGTAATTTTTAAGTTTGAAAGGATTGATCTTCTTGTTATAAATTTTTGATTGTATTTTGGACCTTTAGGCCTATTATTTGTGCTTTTTATGGTGGATTTTGCCTCTTTAGGCTTCGTTGGGAGTGAAGAGAAATAGAAAAATGAGATTGTTTTATTGTATGACTTGAATTTTACTTTAAGTGATGGGTATGGATAGAGTGTAATGATCCCTTTTTTCAAAACCCTATTTTTTGAGGAGATATGTTTACTAAGTAGAAATATTTTTTTGAGGTTTGATCATGAAGGAAGGATTCCCTATTCTAGTCTCACTAGGGAGAAACACATTGTTATGGTCTCTTAGGTTGTTGGTTTTTATGACCATTGGGATCATAAATTTAAAAGTAGTAGAATGATTGGGTTAGAAGTTTAAATTTATAATTTGACAACCCTTTTTAGGCTCTAGTCAAATGTTAGTTCTCAAAATGTGATTATTAGATTTAATTCCTATAAGATTTTGGTCTCCTCAACTTTCCTATCAAAATTTAAATGGGGTCTATATGAGGTCTTAATATGGATAAATGGGCCTCCCTTTATTCTAAGCCCTTTCTTCTAGACTTGTATTGCTTTAGTTTTAGAATAATGATGACATGGGTGCTTACACCAGTAGGGAAAGGTTTTTTGAGCTGTTGGATCTTGATTTTGAAATTTGAATTATTACTACTTTTCTGGTAATTAGACCACTGGTTTGATTCAACTTGGAACATTTTTAACCATTGGGTTAAGTGGTGCCATGTGGGATGGGTTTATTTGTCTCCTTTAAGGAGTCATTTGGATCTCTTTAGTTACTTCTGTTGGGTCTCCTTAGCTAGAATAGGGTTTTAGGAATTTTGAGGGTATTATAGAGACCTAGACCTCCATCTATGTCTATAATGGTTATTGATCCAAATACAATCAATTTATTTGGTCCTTGGGGGACACTGATGGTTCTTATTAAGACCTGGGCATCTGAATTCTTTTATACAGGCTAGTTTTTAGTCTATTTAAAAATGATTTGGTGTTACACCAATTAAATGTGATAGTTATTGGTCATTTTATTGACCTAAGCCTCATGCTCCTTTAGCCCAAGGTGGTTTTTATATCATCTAAAAATTGGTAGGGTCCTATTATAAGTTAATATAGATTTTTTTGATGATTATGTTGGTGGTTGGGTCCTTGGGGACCTTGAAGGTTTTTAAAATACCTAAACCTCCTTTTGTATCTAGGATGGTTATTTATCTAGATAAAATCGATATATTAGTCCCTTGGGGACCCTGATGGTATCCTAAGACATGGTCTAAAATAGCACAAGCTAGTTTTTATTCCATCCACAACTGACTGGTTATTGCACTAGTCAAAGGTAGTAATGGATCTTCCTCTTCTGGCTCTTTATCCATTCAAAATCAAATGTTTATAAGTCTTAGTCCTATATTATTTCTATCCAAGCTAGCTCCCACACTAGTTGATTACTAGATTGTTTCTTTATTCATGTGGGGCTCCTCTTTGGGACCCTATGGTCCTTTTTTCTCTTCTATTTTTTTGGATCTCTATTAGGATCTATCTCTATTTACCTAAGGATTTATTTCTAGGTTATCTTTAGACTGCTAGGGGGAGACCTGGACCCCTCATTGGATCTAAGGATGGCACCCACATTAGCTATTAAAGGTGGGTATAATCTAATCTAAAAATTTATTAAAAGCTAAAGTTATTCCAAGAATAAACATATTAAAATTTTGTAAACATCATAGAGAAGTCTTGTTTTGGTATGGAGTTAGATAAATTTAATGCATAAATCAAGTTATCAAAATAACTAATTTTATCTTCCAATGCCAAACTTAACATACAACTCTAAAACACATTTTTTAAAAATGTAGTTAATTTTTTGATGTTTTCTTCTAAATGTGAATTGGGTTTACAAAAAATTTTAATAGTGATTTCCTATCCTAAAAATAAACAAATCCTAAAAACTCTATAAAACCTAGATCATAAATTAAAATATATAATTGTTTTATTAGTCATGTTTTTTTTAAATTAATTTGAAAATGGAAAAATTAAATAAGATGATGACTTGAAAAGTATTATAAAAATAATTACAACTAAGAATGTATTTATATGCATTAAAATAGATAAAAATATTGGCTATAAGCATTGGACTAGGTAAGATAAATGATAGACACAAAAAATATGTAAAAAAAATGTGTTTCTCCATTCAAGAATGTGTAAACTTTTTAAATTTCATCATTAAAAATAACCTACCCTGGTACTATATTAGTAATTATGTAAAGTTCATTAAAATAATTTTGAAAACATAAAATAATGAAAATGTAAATTAAATATATTATGCTAATATCAAGTCACAAGAGAATGCAAGACACGAGAAATATCAAGTAGGGAAACCATTCAATGGAACAAAATCTTGCATATATTAAGAAGACTTGCAAAGTAAAAATTATCAAAATAGAATCTCAATAGAATAAAAGATAATATATAAGAGAGATGTGACTCAAATCATAAGAGATAAATCTCAAGATAAAATTATAATAACCCTATTAGGTGATAACTAGCAATACGTGAAAGTTTTTATTTTATTTTATTGCTTAACACAAAATATAAATAGATTACACCATGATAATATAAGTAGATCAAACAAAAATTATTCCAAGAGTGATAGCCACAATTAAGCACATATCATCTAACAGTCACTGATCACTATCAATATATATGAAAATACTTCATAATATAATCATAAAAGTAAATACATATATCCAACCACTATTGGTACAATACACAACCACTATTTACAATCCATAGTAAGAGAAAATTACATTTATACATGAAATGTTACCAATAGTTAATATAATATAATACAATGTACAAAAATAAGATACAAGGCTCTCTAGAGCATGAGTTCCTTGACCTCTTCCAATTTTTGTGGCAATCTCAAGTGAAGTCTCAAAAGTAGTGATATTTTGGAGAGGGAGAGCATCATCCAAGAAATTTTCCACACCAACCATGGACCAATTATCCCATGTACTAATCCCATCAGGGAATGACCCTCCATTCATGGATTAGTGGATAGTGATGATGTAGGAATTTAGAGTAACCAATAAGTACCCATGTGTTTTATTATTTCTAAAGCTTAAACATGTAGTGTATCATCAAAAACCTATTCTATTGCAATATATCACACATACATGTAAATTTTACTCATGAAATGATAATGTCTCAGTAAACATACATTTCACATAAATATTCAATCATTTTACATCCTGTTGGAAATCATATCAGATAACATGCTAAACATAAGAGTAATCCAAGCATACATTTTTTATTTCAAATGTATGAATAAATATTTCATTATTATCTATCCCAATCTAGGAATAATGATTAAATTTTATACCACTCAAGTAAAATACACATTTGACTATAGATTCCAAAAACCATAATAAGTTTCCAAACATACAACACCCCATGATAACCCATATTACCATAATTTAGTATTCTAAGACATAACTACTAGTTTTCCATAATCAGTCATATAAAATAGTCTTAAATACATGGTAACATAAGGTTCTATTTCAAAAACTATATATAACAAAGTAAAACATAGTTTCCATGAAACAAAATAAGATTATATTCAAGCATTCATTACAAACTCAAAAGTTGTAAGCATGCATACAAATTGTCCTACTAACTGTCACAAAACATACTATTTAAAGTAACAACCAACATTCATACATTTATGTAGGTGAAGGTCTAGACATAACCATTATAGTATGTACCATCTAGGTATAACATACTTTACTACTTTAAAACTCTATGACATCCCATAATATCATAGATCATTGTGCATGAGCACTCTACTCAATCATGAACAAAAAATCTTACACTTTTAAATATTAATCAAGTACAAGATTATACCACCCGTGTATACCCTAAAATATTTCATAAAATAATAATCAAAAGAAAATATAATCTCTAGGAATACATCATAATGTATTAATTTATCTTATAAAAACCTAATGACTTTATCTCATTAATACTCTCACAATATATATTGCACATGATTTTTCATCTTTATATGACTCTATAAAATTCGACGTTGTCGACATATTTCATAACACTATTGTGCTTACAAATATACTACTTTGCCTCAATGATCATTTCAAGCAAATCCATCATATATATTTAGGTCATATAATTATACCAATCTAGCATATAGTATTAATCAAATAGGAGTATAGTAACATTCCACATAAATGTATATCTTTGATATTATTCACACAAATGTAAAGTGATATTCTAAAAAATATAAAAATCTATTCATCTCTCTAAAAATCATGTACATTTGTGTACATCTATTTTCAATCATGATCATAATATGACAATGGCTTACAAAGATAAAAAGCCACATCTCAATCCATTGATTTATAAAATCTCATTAATTAATCTAGCACATATTAGAGGATGATAATAAGGTTGAGAATCAATCATATCATAATCCTAGTCTTATGTCATATGATCATAATCTTTATTTACAAGTGTATCAAAATTTCATGAGTAATATCCTCTACAATAAAAATTGATCACAAGGATGTAATTATCCTAATTTAAAAGGTATCTCCCTCGTGACCAGAATAATTTGGTATGGTATTATGATTCAAATAATCTAGTTCATATATATTTATTCTATATTATGATTGATACCCACATCTTCTAATATTATGGATATACATCAATATTATTGATGTCCCACATCAAATATTTTAATATGCCAATATATATAAATTCATAAGATAAACACTGACCTTCCTAAGGCTTAAGTCTAAATATTATAACACTAATACCTCATGTTATCATTTTACTACTTCTTTCTAAATGAGGTATACAGAGCATTCCAACATTGATTTTAGGTCAAGCGGAGCAAAACAAAGAAATGAGATAGAAACATGATTGAGACATCTAATTCTATACAAGGGTTGATAATATGATAGAGATGTCTATATCTATGTCTTAGGATTATTGATATGGATACGGATAGTGACTGATATTTTTTAATTATTCTTTGATTAGATTGGCATAACATTACATTTAAATTATGAAGGACCATTAAATAAATATTTATGATTAGTATGAATGACTAAAAATATGTCTAAGTAAAATTAAAAATCAATAATTAATAACATATAAACAAGAAAGTGAATTTTAGAAGTATACATGGCATAATTATCATACTACGTCATCATATAGAATAGGCCTTTTCCAACAGTAGTTTAGAATTGGAATTATTTCACTCATTTTTTTAAAATGCAACTCAAGGTCATAACATAACTTAGGCTAGTAGTGCAACTCAGATCAAACCATATTACAAAAATCCAAGACAAAAATAAAGTTCCACCCAACATTCGATCTTGCATTTAAAGAGGAAACACAATTTCCTTCATATATTTACCATTTCATTTTGTTGTGTAAAGTATAATTAAATCCCTACATGTTATTAAATTTTAATTGAGTCACTGTATTTAAGTTTTCCCTATATAATCATTTCATCTATGTTTATAATTATATATAGCTCCATCAATAAGATAATCAAATATAAGTTAAAAAACTAAACATAGTTCATAATAAGTACACAGTCATATTTATTTCTAAAGTCATCAATCATACTTATTTAAAAAAATGATGTTGATAATACATTTTATGAAATTTAAAGATAAGACATAGTCAAAATGCATGATCTTACTATTCGATATGTTTGTAGGTAGAATTTTGGGTCCATATTATCTCTATATTAAGATCTAGAATTCCTAAATTATTTTTCATAGAATTTTATTTAGGATAGGTTTAATACCTTCAACATAGAGTAGCTCTATGTTCAATATAACAACCATTATTTTATTCTCTTAGAGAATTTATACAGTCAAATTCATTGGGTTTATATATTGAATTGAATTTATAATAACATCATTACTATGTATAAATTGATCACATAAAATATAAAAATGTACCATATTACACACAAAAATTTAAAAATAGAACTGACCTTTTTAAGAATTTGCTTGAAATATGCAGTCACCTCTTTTATTGCTTCTTCCAATTCCATCAAATTTACCTCCTCTTATATCACTATCTCCTCTTCCTTTTATCTTTATATCCTTTTCCTTCTATCTCCCTATCCTTTAAAAACTTCCCCCACTTACTTTATAATCCATTATCCTTTAATTCTTCCACTCCCCTCTTTTTACATGCTAATTTTACTCTTCAATTCAATGGTAAAAACTTCTAGATATTTTGATTTTGCATGAAGTTTGTAGTAACCAAAATCTATGTTTCAAATTCCATAATCATGTCATTTTTAATTCAAATTAAAACTTGAGATCACCTAAAAGACTACTTATGTTCAATTTATTTAAACATTTCCTTTATTCAATTTATCTACAATTATCTCCTCCTTTAACACACCAAAAATTGTAGTATTCCTTAATTCATACTTTCTTAATTAATATAAAACATATAATTGTTTATTTATCTAATAGATATATAAGTCTATAATTTATTCTAATTATAAGATAACTAAATCATGTGTGTGTGTGTGTGTGTGTGTGTGTGTGTGTGTGTGTGTGTGTGTGTGTGTGTGTGTGTGTGTGTGTGTGCACGTGCGCGTGCGTGTGTGCGCGTGTGTGTGTGTGTTTGTGTGTCTTACTTATATTGATATCTTGAATATCAATAATTAATGAGCTAAATGTTCAAATATGTTTTTAAAGACATTATACTAATTTATACATATAATAGCAGTTAAATATCTATTTTCCTTATTTTTTGATTTAAATTTGAAAATATAGAGAATTATAAGTAAATAAGTATTATGTAATCTTACTACATATCAATAACTAAATCTACATACAAAAATATAATCACAAGATTTACTTAACTACGTACTAACATTTAAAAAAAATTATGCTTATATCGTTTTTAATCTACTATGTGTGTAGGTTTTTAGAAATTCCTCTATCATACCCTAATCATCCCATCTATTCTACCCTCTTTGATGATTCTTTCTCTCATCATGATCTGAGGGTAGGATCAATCTTGCATCCACCTCACAACAAGTAGGTAGTTAGTCTGAGTCACCATATATATCAACTAATCATGTATAGATAAAAAAGTACAACTATCACATCATGTAAATTAATTAGTATAACACTGTATCATAATAGTATATTTCATAAAACTCAAATTAAAGTAATAAAAAATCAAATGATAACCATAATAATCCATGAATTCAAAGGTTATAATACTTAGGGTGAAATCAAGATGTAAGAAAAATACTATGTTATAATGTATAGAATAAGAGAGGAAAGAGCTCATTAAGTGGAGCTAGAAGGAAAGATGAATTAATAAATATTATTTTATGTGCCAAATGTACCCAATATCTATAATTTGAGGGGATGTGTGTGATAGATGTGGAGGAAGTTGCATGCTAATATAACCCTAATATTTCATATAAATTTTAGATAAGTGAATTTTTTATAATAATAAATACACCACTAAAATAGAATTAAGATTAACCTAATTTATCTTAAATAAATATTAATTTCTAAAAAATTAGTTTACACTTATTTTAAATAATTAGCCTTTATTATTTGTTACAAAGATTTCCAACACAAAATAATGAATACAACACTTTAGATGTAGAATTTGTGGACAAAAATTTCCAAGTTACATGTTGCTCATTTTAAAATTATTATTATTATTTCGGTGGATATATTTTAGCAATTTTGTAATTAAAAAAATATAACAATTAGATGATAACATATAATAATAGACCTATACTTTCCATAACTATGTGATGACCACATAACGTTTTATCGATATATATTTTTATTTTATTTATAATTAATTATAAATAATTTAATAGTATTGATTAATTATATATAAATATTTAAAATATTATATAGTTATTTATATAAAAAATATTTTTTAAGGCTAGTCAAAACTAAGTGTGGATTAAAGACTCTTTTTAATGCTAAACGTGAAATAAAAATTTGAAAGGACAAAGGTAACCATTTCTTTAATATATAAAAACTATTAATAGTTTATTATTATTTTTTCTTTTTTAATAAGACTGATTTATAAATTATGGTGTTGAATATTATTTGATAATAAAAAATAGTAAATAAATATGCTTGTAAGATAATTTATCTAATAAAAAATATTTCTTCCAAAATAGTAGAAGAAAACAAAGAAAATGAAAATAAAATTCTCAACCTTTTATTTTTTGATGTGTAATTGTAGAAACAAGGGGAATGTAGCTCATTTAAAAGTGATATGAATTCAATGGTGTTTATAAGAGATATTAGATCATTGAAATTAGGGGAAAATAATAATAATTGTGATGGAATATCACTACTAAAAAAGTGCATATTATCATGAAATAAAAGCATTGAAAGGAGTAGAGGATTTATGAAGCTTTGAGATACATATTGTTGAATAAAATACCTATAAAATCATTTTGAGATGAAATGAAGTGAACTAGTTTGCAATTAAATATTAAAAGGTCTGAAAAGAAGAAGAAATGACTATATTGAAAAGAGAAGAAATTAAAAAATATTTTAAGCAGAAGGAAAAGAGTCAGTTTGTCATAATAATATTAAAAAAAAATTCAAATAAGAACAAAGTATTTTATTGTAGAGAGAATAATATAAAATCACATTGTAAGAATATTCAAAAAGCAAGAGGAAAAATTCTCTAGAGTTAGTTATCCTCCACTCTTAAATTTTTATTTAATTATTAAAAGGTATACATATGAAAAATATGGATAAGGTACACTTGAATCAACTAACTTACACACTCTAAATTCTTTTCTTTTTATTAATGTCATGTAAGTCCATTGTAAATCCTACGTAGTGTGTAATATAACCTTGAATTTGATAGCTTACTTACTCATAATTATTTTCTTACTATTAATGTTATGTAAGATAAATTTTAATATCCTAGCTTCCTTTCTCTGACTTACTTTATTTCTTATAACGTTGAGAAAATTTTCTATAATAATCTGATTTAAGAATTTGTTTTATGCCATTCAAATAAAACATGTAGAAAAAACTAGATAAACCCAAAACAAAGAAAATAAAAAATGTTATAATGAACTAATGACTTCAATAAAAGCATGAAAATAAAATCCATAAGGATATTCAAAATTTGAAAATGATGTGCATATTTTTATTCATGCATATTTATATTCAAATCATAAAATTTTCCCACATATTGCTATTAAATTTTTAAAAATAATCCCATAGTTTTATTTGCACAACTGCCCATTTTGATTTGACCTTGAAAGCATAGTTAATATAGTTTATTCAGGTGTTTAATTAGAATATAACATATAATACTCATTTTAAGAATAAATAAAGAAATTAATTTATTAAAAATCCATATAATATATGAAACCTTTTAATATTAAATAAATGAAGAATCATTATTTTAATTTTTTTAATACAAAATATATATCTTAAAATTATAATAAATGGTTAAAATATAGTATACAATATATTTAAATCTATGACTAAAAATTAATAATTATATATACTTTTTATTCAATGTTTGAGATGGTTTGAATGCCTAAATTTAATTTATAAATAAACAATGCTATCAAATCTAATTTTAAATGTTAAAATTAATTTCATTATAAAGACATATTATTTATGACACCTTTTTAATGGTAAATTAATGAAGCATTATTCATTTAACATTTGTTCAAGTAAAATATATATATCTCATTATAATAACTACTTATAGTCTGTTAAAACAAACATTTCTACCTATGATTAAAATTTATTAAATGTATATTTTAAAAAAAATAAAAAATTCAAAAAAATATTTGAAAATTTTTCATATTTTAATTAACTTAAATTGAAAATAAAATTCAAAATTATAATATTTTTTTTTTAAAACTTCTAAATGCTAAAATGATGAATCATTACTTCATAAATATTAGATAGGTTAAAATATATAAAAAATAAAAACTTATAATTTCTCAACCTTATTATTTATTAAATAATGAAACATAAAGTTTCTTAAATATTTGTTAGTAAAAAATACATATTTTAACAAATAAAACAAGAAGTTATAGTTCATTATAAATTAGTTAATAAATCAATATATTTTTTATTTGGATTTAGAGATGTTTTACATTATATTTGTATGATATTATTTCTCTAACTAAAAGTTAATTAAATATAAATATATATCTATGTAGTTGAATTATATAAATATTAAATTTAATAAAGATAACAATAATTGTAAAATATATGTAAATGTATTATACATGAATTGTCTGACATATAAAATTCTATACAACTAGTTTTTAAAACATATTCATATTAAAAAACATCAAGTGGCTAATTCATTGGGAAGAAACATGAACAATAAATTTCTATATATTCATAATTAAAAAACTTGTGTGATTTAATTCACACCATAAAAAATATAATTCACCAATTCATCACTACAAACATATAGTTATTCCATACAATAATTTTATTTAGGATAAGTAACAACTGTTATTTTAAAATTACTTATGGAAAAAGAAAAAAGTGTAAATAGATTTTATAGATTAATATATTATAAGTATTTTTTATTAAATAAAAATATTTTAGAGAAAATTCTATTATTTTCATAAATTTTTGTTGTTTTTAGGAGAAGTGACTGATATTTCAATAAATATGATTGAAACAAAGATAATAAAAAATTGATTTATCTAATTAAAATATTTAAAGTAATTTACAAATATAGTATGAGTATAGTATAACTAATGATCAGTAGTTTAATATAAAAATAACACCCACTTAACCTTTTAAATAAACTATTTTATTGAAAAATAATAATTGATGCTTATTTATTTAAAACAATAATATATTTTACTAATTTAAAAATTTATGATTTTTTTAAAAATAATAAGTAATCACTAGCTCTTTAAAATAGTCACAAAATTTTCAAAATCTTTCTTTTTATTAATATATAAAATAAAATATAATAACATTAAAAAATATAATATATAATTAATTTTTATTCATTATTTCATATTTTTACACACTGTATTTCTTTCTTTTACTTTGTACTCAATGTAAATAAACTAGTGGCAACTAGTTCATTTCAGTTAATAATATTACATTATTTATAAAATAGATTTCAAAATCTATTTCATTTGGTATTTATATATATTAACATGTATTTATATTTAAAAAAAGGCATGTCACTAGTTCATTTAAGATAACAAGTTATATTGTTTAAAAAAAATCATGTTCACTAGTTCATCAAAGATTTGTAATACTTTTATTCTTATTAGAGATTATAAATAAAATAATTTTAACTTTTAAAATATAGTAGAATAAATAGATTTTTATTCTCTACATAACATTCAAATATTTCATTGAGCATGTTAAACATTATTTTTATTGTTTTGTTTGCTTGTATAGTTTGAGTATAGTTTAATTAATAAGTGTTAGTTCATTTACAATAGATAGATATATTTGTATATGCAATAGATATGTCATTTACTCAATGCACTCATTTTTTTTATATTATGGATGTAGTGGGATAAATTAAATTTCATGAAATTATATTTTTAAATATTTTTTATCAGTTTAAACAAGATGAGAACTGGTTTGTTCAAATATATTATCCTAAAAATTACCACAATGATTTGTGGTTAATTCATATAAGAATAAGATTAATTATGAGATTTCCATGGTTCTAAAATTAAAATACTTAAATAAGGATATATTAATTATAAAATTTGACAAGATAAATAAAAACACTCTATATTTCATTATTTTCCATATGAAAATACAAATTTGTAAATTTTAAAAAGTGATATGCATCATTATAAAATATGTAAAAAAATCATGTCATTGTTATGGTGGAGAGAGTAATCCATATTGAAATAATAAAACTAGGGTTCACAATAGTGATATCATCATCATCATCATCATCATCATCATCATCATCATCATCATCATCATCATCATCACCATCATCACCATCATCACCATCATCATCATCACCATCGCCATCACCATCGCCATCACCATCACCATCACCATCACCATCACCATCACCATCACCATCACCATCACCATCACCATCACCATCACCATCACCATCACCATCAACATCAACATCAACATCACTATCACCATCACCATCACCATCATCATCATCAATTGCCCATATATTAATATGCATAAAATGTTTGAATTTCTTTTATCATGGTATATTTATCACGTTATATTAATGATAGTTCTTAAATTTTTTTATAAATAACATTTTTTAATTATAAAGTTAAAAAAAATGAATAATCAAAGAAGATATTAATGAAGCAGGATGAGAGTGATTTTAATAAGGCAAATATTTCTATAATACAACAATATTTTTTTATTCAATATGGTAAAATCTACATTTTATAGGGACATGTAACCATAAGAGTGCATTAAAAAAATTTAAATATGCCAACTAGGACCAAGAAACCAAAAAGTAAAAAATAGTACTTATAATAGAAGTAAAAAATAGGAAAACATAGAAGAATTAGGAGGAAGGTCCCTCCTGAGGGTCTTCAACTTAAGCAGTGTCTTTTGTTAGGATAGTTAGTTTATCCTTTGAAACTTTGGTCCAAGTGCAATTTTTAAGGCCTTCAACCACTTCATCAAGGAGGATCATTCAGGGATGCTTTTTACCTTTTACCTATAAGGGAGATTGTTTGGGGGTGGCTCCCTTGGGGGAGCCCAGGGGGTGATTTTAAAACCTTAGGAGAAGTCATATTAGGGGTTTGAGGGGGACGAGTAGAGTGAAAAAAGGCTTGGACAATTGCTTCAACCTATCTATGTAATACAATCCAATCCTGGATGAGTTTGGAAAGGCCAAAACTAGCTTGGTGCACCTTTAAGTTAAATTTTTCTAGTAGTTGTTTGTTTCTTTCCAATTCCTTTGTAACCATGGCCTTCCTTTTCTAGGTTGATTTTTTAGGGGTGCCTATTTCAATTGGTTTTAGTTTGGGAATAAACAAAAAATTAAGAGGGAGGTAATATGGGGGGGTTATGATAAGTTATTTTGGGTGGTATGGTTGGAAGGCTAGTGGGATCCCTCAATAGGATCCTTTATTAGGGAGTCCTCCCTAGAGGAAGAATCCCTAGGGGGAACCTCTTGCCCTAAACTGGATTGGCTATGATTAACAAGGAGGAGGATCAAATCTTGATGCAGAATAGGATTGGTATCATTTACTTGGTGAAGTAGAATAATGTTATCAAGGGACTTAAGCAAGAAATAGGGCAGACTAATTTTATACCTAATGAAATTATTTAGAAGTAAAAAATGGTGGGAGAAGATTAGTGTATATTTACCTTCTAGTGTCATATATCACATGATCTAAAGGCAAATTTATAGCTAGTAATATGGGAGGTTAGTCCATGGGAACCCTTTCTTGTCCATCTGCATAAAATCATTTATTATAAATAATCATTGCAAGGAATCTTACTTTTTTTTACTGGTCCTTGAATTTTTTGGCACCTACACATGACATGTCAGTGGCATCACTAATGAACTCCTCTAAGACATTAATGGTAGTTCTACATATGGAAAGATTCCACTTTATCCAAGCCACCATGAAGTCTTGGACAATCATGGCATTATGCTTAGTGACCCATTCCATAAATTCTATGAGGCTCCACTTTTTGAGCTTCTTCCAAAACTTATTTTGCTCACAGACCTTACAAGTCATTAGCTTTAGTTGATCCCTATCATCACCCATGGGGACCAAGAATGTAGAGTCAAACCAAGATAGATGAAGATTATAGATGGGGTAGAGATGAGTAAGACAAAAATGTGTGGGAAGTCCATAGAGAGATCATAAAAATAATTCATACCCCTTCTTTTGAAATGATTATGGATCAACTTGATTAAGATCCACCCCATGATGGTAAGATCATGCACATGTGGAGGGATGGATTTTTTAATCTACACTAGTACTTTCATTATATATGACATTAAGGGCATTAAAGGGGATGCTACTTGCATCATGATAGTTTGTTAAAATGTGGATATCAACCCCAATGTTAGCAAGGAGGTTGACCACCATGTTTCCTTCCTTATAGGTGTGTATGAGTTGAAAATGAGGTATACCTTTTAGGAGGTGATTTATGTCATAAAATATGTCATTAATAGTATGGAAGGGTGTAGTTTTTCCTTCCAAAGCATTAAGGATGTTCAACAAGTCTCCCTTAATAACGATCCTATTATGGTTGATGCTTGACACCAGCTATATGCCCCAAAGGGATGCCTTGGCCTCAACTAGGGGTTTGTTTGAATGTGTATGGGTCCCACATATGTCATAAAAATATCCCCTTTAGAATTATTTGTAATTCCTCTTCCCCCTATAGGAACTAGGTTTCCCTTGGAGGCACCATTAAAATTTAATTTCACCCAGCCATCTAGAGGAGCCTTCTATTTGGTGTGCTTCTAGATTAACTCTTTTGATGGAGAATGTAAGACCTAGTAGAGATCCTAATTTTTGAGAATGTGTAGGGCTAAGGGGGGTAGGTTCTTTATCTGTAGGTGGGAAATTTTTATACTTATCCAAGATGTCCTGATAGATATGGGAGAAGACACTATTTAGTTGGTGCCTTTTATTGAGGAAAAGGCCATCATTGTGAATTTTCCATATGCACCAAAACTAGTGAGGGAGGGTATGATCCAAAGGAAGACTAGGGAAGGTAAATTATAAGGGGGATTCCATTACATGATGAAAGTTGGGATGTTATTTATTTTGACCAAGGTCATATCGAGATGATTTAATAACCAATTAAAAAGGGTCAAACTAAGGGGACATTCCAAAAAAAGATGGTGAATAGAATCTTACACACTTATATAGATTGGGCACTTTTTAGGGATAATAAATTCCATTTTGGCTAAGTTATCTATAGTTATAATTTTATTCTATGCCATAATCCAAAATAGGAAATTAAATTTAGGAGTTAGGTGCTTTACCCAATAATCTTTCCATAGATTCTAGTTACTTTACAAATTGAGGTTGGTGGTATGTCTCGAGGCCACAAAGTAGGAGCCATTGCCTTATACCTACTAGATAAAGTGATTTTATTTTGGGATGGAAGTGATGTGGACCTATCCTAAATCAAGGTTGAGGTTTTAGATGGTTTGAGATTCTTCTAGTGTTATACCTTGACTTGGGAGGACTTTCTAACACTTTGTTCCTCCCTTGATTTCCCAATATTCCTTTAACTTGGAACCCCATCTTTTATTAATCTACCTATACCACCTGATTTAATTTATATAGGTGGAGAGGGGGGTGGGGGATATATAGGCATCTTCCTAAAAATCAATTTTCTCACCATTTATAAATTTCCAGAAGATACCATTCTTTAGGAGATCCTTGCAGTTGGTTATGGATTTTTAGAAGGTTGATCCATAAGCAGGGCATTATTCCCATAATAAGTCATCCTCTTCCACTCCATCTAGGTATTTATCCATTAGGTTTATATTCCATTAACCATTCTCTTTCATCAGGTGCCAGTCCATTTTTTCTAGTAGGGTTCTATTCATGGATTTTATGCTTCTTATGTTGAGGCCTCCATTAGCTTTTGGGAGATAGACTTCTTCCCATGCAACCAAATTGAATATGAATCTTTATTTAGTGCCTCTCCATAATATTTTTTAATATTTGTTCAATTTTGGATACAATATTGGATAACATCTTAAAGATAGACATTTGATATACTGGGATGCTCTGAATAGATTCTTTGAGGAGTTGGTATTTCCCTACCCAGGTGAGAAGATGTCCTTTCTAACCTACTAATTTCCTTTGGATGTAATAAATTAATGGGTTTCAAATTTGTTATTCTAATTTTATGGAAAAAATAGGATTACCTAAGTGAGTTTCTATTAAGTTTCCCACTTGACAGTGAAGGATTTTGGTAATTCTTCTCTGTTGAAAGGTGAAGTGTTGATCAAAAAAAGGAAACTCATGCATTGGTTGGATACTTTTTTATAGTTATTAAAAATTCATTTAATATGTTTAACTTCCTTTATAGAAGCATATCCTAAGATAATAGTTTCATCAACAAACTATTGGTGAGTGATAGGATCTATATTCTAGGCCACTTAAATACCCTTTATTAGACCTTGGTTGCAGGCTCTCCTCAAGATTCTCTCCAAGGTTTCTATCATGATGATGAAAAGATATGGGGAAAGGGGGTCTCCCTATCTTAAGCCTCTTGAAGCTATAAATAATACTTTTGGGACCCCATTTATAATAATTGAAAATTTTAGGTAATAATGCAATTCTAGATAATTTTCTTGGTGTCGTGATTTAGCCCAATCTTTTCTAAAATCTGCATCAGGAAGTGCCAAGAAACCTAATTACAAGCCTTCAACATGTCCAATTTGAGAAGCATGCCCTACCTCAAGGATTTTTATATGTAATACATCGATTCATGAGTTATGAAAATTCCATTTATATTTTTTTTCCCTATCATAAAATCCCCCTATTGCTCTCTATTGACAAAATCTAGAAGAGATTACATGTGTTTAACTAGAATAGAGGAGTAGATTTTGTAGGTAGTATTACATAAGCTTATGTGTTAGAAGTTTTGAATGTTAGTGTCACATAGTTTTTTTGGTATTATAACCAAAAAGGTATTTTTATTTCTTTGATAATATATTTAGAATGAAATAATTCTTTAGCAGCTTCTTTAGTCTCCAAATGAATAATGTCCTATAGTTTTTAGAAGAAAAAGGGAGGGAACCCATCTGATCTGGGAGCCTTGAGGCCTTCCATGGAGTAAAATACAAAAAAATGATATTTTTAATGTTTGAGGATTTTTTTTTCAAGATATAAATTGATAATTTCCATCAATCCCTATAAAAATATCGATACCCACCACTTAAAAATACCAATGTTGATATATTGGTTAGATATATTTTAATGAATGGTGTGACCATGCATTGGGAGGTGACATTGATTACATATATAGTATCATAATTAGATTCAACCTAAAAATTGGTATCTAAAGGGAAAATATTTAATCAAAATATTTAGTTTTATCTTTATGTGGTAACCACACCATTGAAGCATAAAAAATGACTTGTAAGCATTTAAACTTTAATAGTGCACATGAGAGAATGAAATAAATATATGATAACACTATTTTATCTAAAGATTCAGTTAAGTGAGTAATCAAAAAAATTTGAGAAGAAAATTATTTAAATAAAATATAGGGTATGATAAATTACATAGACCATTTATATAAAGTGAGGATTATATGGATAGATCAAAAAATGCCTAGCCGATTATGAATTGGCCTTGAAAATACAAATACATGGAAGGTATTTTTAATTTAATTTTTTTTAGATATCACTCAATATTTCAAAAAAAATTTATATAATTTGTTAATATTCTTTCTTTATTATATTATAGTCATTTGAATTTTAGGTTTGAATAGTTTAAAGAAAAACAAAGTCAAGAGATTGTAAGATGAGTTATAGTTTATTTTAATGATATAATACATATATAAAAATGGGTTATTAAATTTGAGTAGTATAGATTATATGTACTTTTATTTTCTCATAAAACATATTTTGATCTTGATATCTAAAAAAATTTGTTGTATCATTTTACTTTTTTAGAGGGCCAAGAGGAATGATGGCTACTAAAATTTTAGAAATAGTAGATAAAATATTAAAAAATGATGTTTTTCTTGGCACTAAAATCCACTAAAATATATATGGTAGGTACATTAGACACATATTTCAAAATAAAACAAGGTTACAAGGAAAAAATGTTTGAATATTTTTGAGAAAGAAATACTAATAAATTTCAAGCAATGGATTTCAATGAAGCTAATGTGGTTACAAAGTATAAAGTCAGTGAGACACACTAAGAGAAACCATGTGATATTGTAGAAAATGATATATCTAAATGAAAAATAACAAGTATTAGTGAGAATATAAAGGGAATATAAAAATGGAAGAGTATATAGGTGGAAACAATACCAAAAAGGGAAGCATAGTTAGACATGTATATTGACGCTTCATAAAAAAATATTAAAAGGGTTTAAGATATAATAGAATTCACTTTTTTGTTTACACTATATTTTTAATTAAAAATAAATTAACTATACTCATAAATCATGTCATATCACTAAATGTTTAGGTCATCTTCTATGATTTTTTTAATGTGGTATCCCTAATAAACTAATAAGAGATTTTTTTCTAACTTTTGTTGATGAAATAACAATGAATTATGTTTGTGTTTTTGTTATCCCTTTTTTAAATGCCTAATTTTTTTATAAGGATATAAAATAATACATGAGAGAGTTAAATTTTTTAAATGAGAGTATTACAATAAGATGCTACATAATATAAAATGAACACAAAGAATTTAAAAATCAATCAATTTTGAAAATTATATTTTCTATACATATTATGGTCAAAATGTTGGAGGAAAAATTCTTAATTGGTTGGTGTCCTGATGAGCCACTAAAGCTTGTGCATCCGAGGGAGATTTATCTCACAAGAATAAGATATCCATTTAAATATGAATTTTATTTATATTTTTGGAATAAATTTGTTTAAAAATTTAGTATTGATTCAAATATTATTCTTATTAAATATTGTGGAAATAAATCCATTCACGAAACAATTTGTAAATACTAAATTTTGATATTATGTACTGCATAATCACAAGCTTGACACAAATTTACCACACATGACTTAATCATATAAACAAGGTATTTATACACCATTATCTCACACTTTCATGTTATCCTATGAGTTGACCATTTTTTTTTTATACCATACCTTCAAGAACCTCATTATTTATTTCAAAATTTATAAATATCCCACAAACATATTGAGACCTTCAGTTTAGTCCACTTGTACACAAGTTGATTCTAATAGTTACAATTAGTATCACCAATCAACATTGACATTATTTTATTGGAACCAACCCTCTCTCAATAATATTTTTTTAAAATGAAACCTTTCCTTAGGTTTAACCCACTCACTAACATGGTGGTTTCAAAAATTACCCAATTAGACTCATCTATGAAAATTTCAAGGTTTCATTCAAAAGGACCTTGGCACTTATCTCAAACACATATATACATTTTTTCCTATTGAGAAAGTATGTTATATGAATCTAAAATTATGAACCTATCACTCGAAGTAGTCACAAGACAAGTTTGAATAACACTAAATATAAGTCAAAGAAAAAATATTCAAGTATAAAATCCAAATGATTAGCTACATACACATGTCATGACCACCCAGACTTTCCATTATTATTATGTTAACTTTATTATGATGTATTGTTAGGTTATGGGACAATGGTAGTAATTTCATGTTTACATTATATTATTTTATATTATAATCAAGTTATTAAATTTTATTTTATTTGAGATACATGGTATTAGTACTGATGATGTCATTTTTCATGGATACAATTACAGAACATAGGTGAGAAATGCATGAGTTTGAGAACATATTCAGAGTATTGGATATGTAGGTAGGACCCATTGACAGAGGGGTATTTAGGGTTACCTCAAAACTATAATCCTATTAACCCATTTTTCTAAGGTCACTTTGAAGATGAAGAACTAGGGTTTTGATTTTCTGATAAGAGAAATAGCCTATGATCAAGATTTGAACACACCAAAGTGAAGGCAACATAGAATCCATAATATTCTAGGTGGTTACATCTATATCTAGTAGGTATTCTATATAGAACATCTTCATCTAGGTTAGATAGAAGCATTGACATAGTTGTCTAAGGTCGATGCAAGTGTTTAAGGCTACAAAATTTAAATTTTTAGAATTTAATGATTGATCTAAAATCTAGATCTAATCTATTTTTATCATGTTCCATATTAGATCTAAATTCACAAAGTAATATAGTTAAGTACTCTTTTTTCATTTCATTACTATATTAATCACTATTTATACTTATTATTTTTAACATATCTCAATATTTAAATTTAGAATATTGTTTATCTAAGTTTTCAAATTAATTGGCCTACTATAGAGATAGTTCATCACCCTTGTTTCATAGGCTATCTTTATCCCCTTTAACCCTATTTTCCTTAATCTATATTTTAGGGTTAAACATGGATTTAACTTGACCTCTATGTTTTTTAATGTAAAACCCTAATTTTGTTTAGGGTTTTCTATTATTTTATTTATTGTAATTTATTTTAGATTTTAAATCTTTCATTTATAATCAATGGAAAATGTGAATCACAAAATGCATTTTCAACTAGAATATAAAGTGGCATTACTTAATCCTCTTAATAATAATAAGGGCTTAATAGATACATTTGTGTATGTTATAAAGAGATTAAATTGGTAATCATGCTAAAGCTAAAGCTTCCTCACCTAGTGATGGTGAATCCATAAGTGTTACTACAAATGATCCTATAACAACAACCCTCCCCTTGGGTACATCATCACTTCATACTTCTAATGGGAGCATAGGATATATGTTCATACCTTTATTCCCCAAGACTAATATTGCCACATATTACATCGGAAACCTTAGTACTTCAAACCAATTACTAATTTTAATGTTATGTTACCCAACCTATGGGTATATCTCTTTTGATTACTTATAAAATTTCAAACCTTAAATACCAAGAGGTGCAAGCTCTTGTATAAAACTTTTTCAAACTAAGGTTAAAAATATCAAGAATAATTCTATGAAATTATCTTATGCTATTGATTCACAAGAGGTGTTGTATAATCCTCTTGCACCAGAGATTTCTTTGCACCCTTTTCCAACTATTTTTATTACACATAAGTTCAAATTTTATGATGGAAAAGGTGATACTAAATAGCATCTATCATATTTCTATGCAACATGCCTTGATTATGCCTCAAATGATACAATTTTAACCAAATTATTTCTAAGGAAGTTAAATGAATATTATCTAAGGTGGTTATATGATTTAACAAACCCATAAATAAATGCATTCAAAACTCTTGCAGATCAATTTTTGGTGTATTTCTCTATCAATATTATTTAAAAGGTTTTTTATGCCCATATTACAAAAATAAAACAAGGAAACAATGAACCTATCAATAAATATGTCTTGAGGTACAAGAAAATCTTAGATATAATGACCAATCTAATGGTAGATAAAGAGTTGTAAGACATCTTCAATCAAAGTTTGCTTTCCCTATTACATGAGTCCATTATTTTCAAAAAATTCAAATATTTTTATAACTTATTCCATATTATTTGGAATCTTTAAATTAAACTTATATCATTGAACAAATTCAAATATGTATCAAAAATGCTGACTAAATATAAATCCAATACTAAATTTACTATTGAACCAAGTAGTAAGGCCAAATCTCCTAAGCCTAAAAATAAATAGCTGCCATTGTTACTGTGGTGTCACAATAGCCTAATCAACTTGTTAAATACATGCACCAAGGATATAATTTACATTCTTACTTGAGTCGCTCACTTCATTACTCATGTTGCTTGTAGAGTGTTACCTCATATCTCTCCCTCATCTTATAGAGGTTTATATGAGTCAAAATCTACCTAAAGGATATGATGCAAATGATTATTATGACTATAACCAATGCAATGCACATTCTACAAATAGATGTTTTACCTTGAAGCATAAGATCCAATAAGTTATCAATGACCAAAATATTACATTTGATGATCCTCCAAAGGAATTAGGGTCATAATTTGGTGATCACCAAAAGATATAAGATATTTAATAATCCTTTGAAAGATCATATTAAGAAGGATCCATAGATGCAACTGGTATAGAATGCACATCCTCCTCCATCACATGATGGGAACCCATTGGATGGGATTATTATTACATATATGATGCATATTCCTCCTATGGTTTAGATACCCTATATTAATTTTGATTATAGTGAGATTATGGATGGTGATTCTAATCTTCATTCCTTATTCATTTAAACATACCTTGATCACAAACCTATACAAATTTTTATGATAAATAATGGTTATAGTGAGAATGTTTACACCATAAATTTACTTAAACATTTGGGTTATACACATGGTGATTTAAATTCTTAAACAAAATTATTTAAAGCTTTTGATGGGAAATAAAAACATGTTATTGGTGAGATAGACATACCTTTATAGGTGGGTTAAGTACATGTGGTTACTACCTTTTAATTTATATAATGCACAAGAGTATTTGATATCTTATTGGGATGATCTTGGATACATACACTCCAAGAAGTACCTTCTAGAGTGAATGGGTGTGTAAAATACATTCATGTTAATTGAGTAATTAAATTTTTTAGAATTCCATATGAAAATTCAATTGAAAAAGAGAACTTTATAACTAGAAAATTAATTATCAAATATAATAATGTTAATAATTCATGAAATTATAAGAAATAGGTAATCCCCTTTCCAAGATATCTAGTGCTTGAGAGACCATTACAACAAAGACACATAGTGGATTCCATAGAATCCTCATCTTCTTTGTACCATATTCAGATATCCTAAGCACCTAAACATGTTTCTATTAATGATAATTCAAATAAACCATATAAAAATCAATGATGGGTTCCATGTACCCCCATTCCTTCTATTATTTCTTCATGACCACATAATCCTAATATAAATACATAAAGAATTATAGATACTACAGTGTAATATTACACTTATACATGATACTTAGTAGTACCACCAGTTTATTGTACTGATTTATTAGTGGGGATATATTTATGAGCATCCATTAAATGAGACCATAGGATAATTCTTTATTTGTAAATATTCCAAAATATTAAAAAACCACTTTAAAAATCCAAACATATTTTCAGCATTTACATGTTCTATTGATTTTTGGCATCTATGTTATGGGTTCTATGTTGGTATATGTAATATCAGTACTTTATATATACACATATGTTTCATGAATCTTTTGAGTGTGATATAATCATACCCAGGTACATAAATTATGAATTTTTGGATGTTGGGGTCTTCACTCTACTCATGTCATTTAGACATTGGGAGCATCCACTTCTTTGATCATGATATATATATATATATATATAGGTTTCATTATTATAGGACTATTTTTCATTATCATGTTTGAGATTATGTACTTACACATGCATTCATTCATGATTCTACCTTTCAAAATGTACTTGATATGTTATTCACTTGGCATTTTTTTCTAACACATATATCTAAGGGCTAGTATGTTATGTTTATGTTAATTGTTATGATTTTACTTTATGCACTTCTTTGAGTGCCTTGTTTTTATTTTTGAGCATTTGAACATGCTCTATTTTTTACATCCCATGTGACTTTATTTAATTAATTTGACATTTAAATATTTCATTGCTTTTTTTATGGACATTTGAAGAGTTCATCCCTTGATTTGTGAAAATTTGACTAAGTCATGTCCCTTAGATTGTGTGGCATTTGAATATGTCCCTTGTTTGAGGTCTCCTTCTAGCATTTCCTTTTTATTTTATTTTGAGTGATATTATATGTGTGTGTTTGATTTCTTATTGATATTTTACTATTACTATCTAGACATTGCCATGATTTATATCATACATCTTAGGACTTGATGTGATCACATAGAATGTACTTCATTGATATATCTATCTAGACATGTTACTCATATATGATACATGGTTCCTACATAAATTATATAGTTATCTTATCATTTTGAGGTAAGGTGACTACCAATTTTAACTTCCCCTCACCTTAAAATGGGGACATATTAGTTGGGGCATGTCATAGAGACATGGCTTCCACATTTTTTCATAGTTCACTAGATTTAGATATATAATGGGGGACTATTATGGAAACACGGTCTCCAACCTATACCAACTCTCAATTTAGGATTTAATGGTAAAATGTTTTATAAACATGTTCTCCATACTTACAAAGTTTAAAATCAGCAAAATTGCAAAGATATATGATTCATATACACATTTGTGGTAGAATTATATACATTGGTACCACTACTATACCTAGGTTTCAAAATGAGACATATATAATGTACATACTATATGCAAAGATAACATAAACTACACAATAAAAATTATATTTAGATTTAAAAATACTTTTATGGATTTTAACTCACTTGGTTAGACTATTACAAATTGTTATTGAACTAATATATTAAAATAGTTCATTTAATTTTGATATGGTTAAGGTGATTAAATCACTCAATCTTACCAATTTTATAAGTTGGATTTGATTACATCATATAACCTCATCATAGTTTTAATATGGTTTGGCTTGGATCAACTCAAACTCACTAGGTTTTAAGTATGATTGTGTTGTACAGTTGAGCTAATCTCAACTATCATGTGTCAACTCACTTTTTGTTCAAGGTCAGGGGAAAGTTTGTTCTTTAACCTCTCTCTCTCTCTCTCTCTCTCTCTATATATATATATATATATATATATATATATATATATATATATGCACTTCTAGATTTATGTTTGTCCTAATATTATTTTAAATGATTCATAATGATGCATATTTTCAAATCATGTTTACAAAAGGTAAGATAGTTGCATAGATACACATGTGTACTCTTAAATCTTTCTCTTTCTATTTTAATCATTTAAATTCTTTTAATTTTAGATTATATGCACTAATTATATACTGTAACATGTTGTTGGTTTTAGGTTAGTCACAATAAAGCACTCAAGTTGGGTGAAAATAAAAATAAGGTATGTTATACACACTTAGGTACACATTTCTTATAGTTTAAATTAAAATTTTCATTACTAGATTAGAGGGGTGGGGGAATGTATATAATAAAATTGAATTATATAGAAACTCAATATTGTATGAAAAATAATATTTGTGCCAAATTACTTATATCTAAGTCTGACTAGTGTTATCCTAATTACCTAATCCTTTTATCAAGCTTAGAGTACTGTAAACTTGATTATCTTTTGCCTCTACAATTTTGGGACATGTGCCTATGTTACAAATTCTTAAACACTTATTTCTTAGTAAAATGCCTACATAGACACAAGTGTCTTATTGCAACACGAGTGCCCAATAGCACAAAGTCATCAATTTTTCAAATAAAACATACACCTATGGTTGGCTTAAGTTATTTAAGGTAATACATTTTTAAAATGGATATATATATATATATATATATATCCATTTTAAAAATGTATTACCTTAAATAACTTAAGCCATATATATCAAACCTTATTCTTTCCTCACCTAGAATAGACCTAAAAAATCACAAGGAAACTTACCAACAGAATTAAATCAAGAATTCAAGCGAGAAAATATTCTCTATTTTACCCTATTTACATATTAGTCATAGGGATAACAAATTTATAGGTCTAAAGTACTGAAGGAACATTCTATGAGCCATACTTTCCAAGTTAAAATCTAGGTCATTATTGTACTTTTTTATCACATATTACATCCTTATGCACAACTTCTTCATAATATAATAATCCCCTGACTTGGTTCTCTACATAAAAATCACATGTTATACACACTCTTATGCACTCTTGTGTATGAATCTTTCTTAAACTATTACATATAAGTCCTGCATTGGCTCGTATACTTTCACACTCAACTTGTATCTCTATACAAGGTCCTAGTACTTGCTCATATGCTTGCATGGCTACATCTATCCCCACTTCAAGACATCAAAATATCAACCTACTATAACCACAAGGCTTTTTAGGTAGCACTCTCCAACTAGGAATATTTTTGGTTCAATTATTAGTTGCCACTAACCTAGAAGCTCAATATTCATCCATGAAGGAAGATGAAACAAATGTTAACCATATTATTTGTAACCAATAATAATTTTAACTAATCTTCTATTATTTATATTAAATATGTAACATATGGATCTATCCTAAAGGTTAGTGTGATACACAGTCATAACACATATAACATGATATATGTATCTATTTTATAACACATGAGTTGTAGTATAGTGTACCATTTTGCATATTCTCTACTATTGAATAAAAGTTACATTTCTTGAAATTAATACTTCTATGCCCATTAAATGTGTTTTTATTTTTCTATCTAAATACATATCTACTTATTCAATTTGCATATCCAAACTTAATTTTCCCTACACACTTGGTCCTAGTCCCCATGGTATAGATCGTTAGTATCATAGCAATAGATATATTTCCTTTCCTATACCTATAAACATGTGAGTGAAACTTGAGAAAGAAGGTTTTTCATTTTATTTTGTTTCATAATATTCAAAATAATTCCATAGCAAAAGTAAGATGGTTGATGCCTAGAAGTAACTTAAGGTAACCCTAGATGTTTAGAGGCTTATTACCAATGCAATAGAGGTATAACACACCACACTTTTTATCCAATGTTGTGAGTTGATGATATAGATCAACTCGATGGCTTCTAATTACACTTTCATAGTATTCTCAACCATGATTTTAGAAATAAACCCCCTTGAAAGTACATGCCAATATCGGCAACCATTTATTTAAAGGTAAGATTGATACCAAAGAATTAGATGATTGGATTTAATATATTGAAGCATACCTCTCAATAAATTTCTTTACTTAGTTTGATAAAATCACCTTCATAGTATTGAATATGTCCATCTTGGTTGTTCACTAGTGGGAGACCTTTAGTATGCAATATGCACAAGAGTGTGTTCCAATTAAATCATGGAAGACTTTTATTAATGTTCTAAGGGACGAGTACTAAAATATTTGACCCTTTGAATATGAATAAATCAAGTTTCAAAAATTGTGTCAATGCAAGGATCAATCATTATAAGACTATAATAACATGTTCCTTGACTACTCTATGTGTCTATGAGATAACATGAGTTAATAACATAAGGTAATGAATCACATCAATGAAATATCACCTTATATCCATGTGAAGACAAATTTATTTACTTATGACACATTAAGGAAATCATATCACAATGCTACCAAAATCAAATCCAAGTAAAAAATGAAGCAATGTTCCATCTCTTCATCTAATGTAGTGCACAAGGGCTAGCTCTTGCATAGATCCAAAATAGAGCCTTTTACACAAAAGCAAAAAACTTCTTACAAAGGAGAGAAACCGTATAATACTGCACAAACTTTGAATTCTCTTATGTATTTTAATTCAAATAAATAAAATAATAACTAATGTGATAATTAGTGTCACTACCATCTCTCATCCACTCATGATGATTCTAAATGTCGTGCATAGTATTCCTTACTAACACAATCTAGATCAGGGCCCACATCGATGGAAAACACTAATCTAGATGCCTCTTATATAAGTACAACACCATTATAATCAACATCTCTAAGGATCAATATCTCTTCCATACCAAGTTTTGGGTGAAGGGCTAAACTCTTCATGTCATCATAGATAGTGGTAGTTAGAAGAACATCATTGTGCAATCCATAGCTCAACATCTTGGTGTTGTCATTATTATGCAGCATAATCCATATTCTCTAGGATGGATATAGTAAGGGAAAGATTTATATGTCCATTAATAATGTAATTTTTAGTGTAAATTCAAGCCTATGGAGTATAACATCACATGTGACATAACACCTTTGGAGGTCTGTGACATCAGACAAGGGAGATTGTATTAATACAAACCATAGCATTAAACTATTCATTCATAAAATTAATTTTACAATATCTTTGAGTTATCACACATAAAAAAAGTCACCTTGGTATCTTCCAAAAAATGTGAAAACTCGTACAAAATGTGAAAAAGTTCATGTTTCTCATGGTTCATCCTAGCACAAATGCACAAAAGACAAAGAACACTCTAGTAGTGCACATCAAAACAATAACAAATTTAAAAGTTACTAAATTAACACAACAAAGTCTCTATAGAGATTAAACACCTTCCAAAACACTATTTAGTAAAGAACCACATCAATTTAGTTCATATATCCCCTCTTTTAAATAACCCATGTGTCATAGATCAATTTGGGAAAATGATTAAATCTAGTGCTAGATACAATATCTCCTTGACTTGGGAAACATTAGGGCCATCTCTTTTCCTTGAAATATTATGATATTTCTCACACTCAATAAGGATGGGTCCTAGTGACTTTTCATAGATTATAATTCACTCAAAAAAATAATGATGAAAAATCAGTACCCACTGCCATGCATTAACAACCTTCTAGACTAGCTCCAAGGTGCATAATACTTCACATTTGAATTGAAGTAAGGTTACCACCAGGTCCTAGTCCATCTTGAAGATGTTTATAAGATAAAATTTGAGACATGGGAAGGATTATATGAATGGTTAGTCATGCCTTTTGGTTTAACCAATGCACCAACCACATTCATGTACTTGATGGATGATTTATATACGTGTTTTCTCAAGTCCATCATCATCTACTTGGATGACATTTGTATCTTCAAGAAGACTTGGGAGGAGCATATGAAACATGCCACACACATCCTAGACACTTTGCATCAACATAATTTGTAATCCAACTTAGAAAATGCACATTTAATGCTTTGTAAATTAAATACCTAGGATACATCATTGATTTCATAGGCATCTATGTAGATCTAGAAAAGATCAAAGTGATCTAAGATTGGTCTACTCTGTGCAATCTAGACTTGATAACTTATAGCACATATTTGTCCTTGGTTTATTGAAACTCTCTTGGGATATCAATTAGATAACACATGGAAAATCTAAGTTTGATTGGACTCATGCACAACAACACATTTTTTATGCACTTATTCAATGCCTCTATGTAGTTCCCATTCTCACAATGTCTAATGATGTTGGACATGTGTGGCCAAGACTTTATAGACTGGGAATCCATCTACTCAATTGATCCACACTTTGTAATGACTTACACTAGCCTCATGTAAGGTGAAAAATTTCAAGAGTTCTAATTGTCTAACCAACTTCTTTACAAGATCAGACATATCTATGTTATTAATGATGCACCTTACTAATGACTCATCTAGGAAGCACACTATTCCAAGACCTTGGGTAAATTTAGTGTGATAGACTCTAATTTCATTATAGTCACACTTATACTAATTTCACATGCACATAGATGTAGAATGCCACATCAATTATCTCATTCTTTATTACACCACCAAGACCAAAAATAGAAAACTAGGACCTTACACACCTCTACTAGTTCCATCTAAACCATGAAAATCTATCCACATGGATTTCATGATTGAGTTTACTATGGTGATATGCCAACATGATGTTGTGTTCATTTTAGTGGATAGGTTTTCCAATATGGATATCATGGTTGATTTTAAGAAATAAATTTTTGTATATGG
>JARHVA010004230.1:940000-1107500 GCA_037957365.1 Torreya grandis | reverse complement strand
AAAATGGGGATCCATAAATATATAGAGGGGAAAATATGGATTTTTAATTATAAATTAAATTTTATTTATAAGTTTTCACTTGATTATGACCATAGCAACTCTTTAAACTGGTTCTTCTTCCATATGCCTATCTTGTGAAATTTTGACAATTTTCTTGAATGCATTTTGAGAGTTATAAAATTGATGGATATTAATAATTATAATAGATAAGGAGGAAAAAAATTATTTTAAAATAATCGCCATGGTTTGACAGACCTTAAAATAAAATTTTAGCTCCAAAATATATGTACAACTCTAAAAAACAACATTTTATCCTCTCATATGCTCGCTTGTTCTCAAGAAACTTTGATTTAGATTAGGGGGTTTTAAATGAGTTAAAAAACTTAAAAAAAACTCATAATATGAATTTTGGAAATGTATAAATGGTTCAGTCCTATAAAATTTTGAAAATCTCCAAAAATTTTCACCAAATTCCTTAAGAAAAAATCATAAAAAAGTGCCTACTTGTTATCCTAGGGATGACTTGGAGATGTTTTTCAATGAGATGACCCTATTATTCATTGGTTATAATTGAAGTATAATTTATTTATACCTGTAAATTAATTATTCACACTTTAAAATCAATTTTTTCCATTTGAGGGACCTGAAACACACCCATTTCCAACTCCATTTGTGAGCAAAAAAATGAAAAAACCTTCATTCCCTTCATGATCAGACCTGTCTATTGCAATTTTATCTCTCATAAGGTAAAATAAGTAATTTAAACCAATTTTAAACATTAAATTAAATCAAAAAATACCTCCATGTAAAATTTCAATATTTTTCATTCTAAACACTCAAAATATGCACTTTTTGGTATTGACTAGCTTGCCTAAAATTTTATTTTTGAATGCCTAAAGGTTTTTATTTTGCCATTTTATTAAATTTTATTAGTCATAAATAAATAATTGTTTTTTATTATTACATTTAATAATCCATATTATCATTATAATAATATTATTTATTCAAACAATGACTTAAACCACTCAAAACTTGACTTTTCTGACTGTCTCTCTTGCTTGCACGAAAATTTAATGCTTGATCCTTTGATTTTATCAATAATTTTACATGAAAAAATTATTTAATAATGTGTATAAATGTATTATATTCAAAATAATATATAAAAACACATTTATTTTTCAGCAAATAACTTAAAAATGCAAACATATTGCTTAAAACTGAGCAAATGAGGGTTTAATAAGGGGTTTAAATCACCTATTCTTATAAATGATTGTTTATAAATTTAATCTAATGTAACCTAAAAAAATTAATTTAATATGGTCCCAAAAATACATATAGTACCATTTTATCCAACTTTTCACCTTCATGTACTGAACATCTGAAAAATTGCCTTCACTAACTTGTAAATAGCTAGTTAGAGGAATAAAAGAAACTTATGTCAAAATTTGGACTTATGAGTTGTTCCTAATAATTAATTTAGAATAATTAATTTTGTATTATATTTTTAATACCTTTTTTTAACTTTAATATATGAATTTATTCTTCTTTAAAACTTTCATATAAGCATCTTTGACCAATGATGGCAAAATTGTCAACACTTACTATTTTTAGCATATCTCAATATTAAATTCAAAATATTATTTTTCTAAGTTTGTAAATAAATTTACCTAATATAAATACATTTTATCACCATTTTTAACAAATATATCCCTCTCCACATTAACCCTAGATTACTTAATCTATATTTTAGGGTTAAACAGGTTGTTGGTGCATTGTCTCAAGTCAAAATAATTGGACCATGGCATAACATTTGGAATTCATGTAATAATTTAGTCTTGGAATGGTAATAATATGTAAATTTGACTTAATACTTGGTAATAATTACCAAGGGTCATTTATACTTTGGTTTTGGAAATAATTAAGTGATTATTTGATTTTTGAAGCATGTATAGTTGACTTTGAGTTAACTCTAATTGATTGATAAGGCTTATCTTATGGCATATTTGAAGGAAATAATGACATATTGGTAACTTGATGGAATTGGTTTTTTGGATTGATATGAGGTTTTGGTTTATATGAATTTGAAACATGCATGGATGCCACTCATTTTATGATATAGGATTGGTAGTTTCAACTATGAAAAATTGGGTAGTGCTTCAAGTTAAAAATACAACTTGAAGATGTTTGGAAAAGTTTCAATGTAATTTTTGGCGGATGAGAGAAAATAATTAAAGAGAGGATATGATACCACATGGAATAAATAAAGGAAGGAAATTAGAGAGAAGAAGGTAAAATGATTGAGAAATTAGGTCATGGATACTTATTTGAACAAGTAAGTTTAGTTAAGTTATTTTTTTGGTATTTTATGTAGAGTATGTTATGACATTTTAATTTAAATGGAAAACCTAGAATGTTTCATGGAATAATGTGGTTTCTTTTTTAATATAAGCGTTTGTTCTTGTATGCAAAAAGGGTTTATTTCAAATGAAAACTTTTACCAATTAAAACCCATTAATGGGTGAGGCAGTTTGATCTCTAATCACCCTTAGATGGCATATATTTATGTTGAGTAAAGTGGATTTATTATATTTTCCAGTTTGAACTGTGTATGGGTGTTTTCCATTCATGTTTTAAGCTAGGTTTGTTATTAGTATTCTATATTTTGATTTTCACTAGTTTTATTTTAAAATATTTATTCTCTATATTGATAGTATTATGCATTTACTATGAAACCCTATTGTTTTAGAGAATGACTTGGTTATGATATAATTTTGGCTTATTATATATTGTGATTGTTATTTTACTTGTTGAGTATACCCTAGCCTACATATTGGATCTCATTAATAAGTTTTATTATTTTCAACTAATTTTATGTGTTGGGATCATTAAAAGATGGAATATTCCCATTTTAAATTGATATATGGGGTGGCTAGGGATCCACTTTATGGTTGGGCTCATTTGGATGCTGAAATCACTTTTAATGGATGTTTATTGAATGTGTTTATATAGTTGAATCTCTTGGGGACTACTTCAAAATTTTAATTTGTATTGAACATATTAAAATGAATTTATAAATATATCATAATAGATTTATAAATATATTTTATTATGGATATGTAAAGGTTATTGTGTCATTTTTGGATATCTATGCATACATGATTGGTTGTAATCTGGGAAATTCATATGAATATTAAATGATTGGAACTTGTATATATATATAATTTTATAATTTAATCTTATTATTTTGTCTTAATTTAATTATGAATGGGTTCTAAATTATTAGGTATTAACTTGATGTTTTTATAGATCATTCCACTAATGCATGGTAGGATTATTAACTATTAATAAATATCATTTTTAAAACTTCTTAAAATAATTTATTTAACTGTATGCATTAATGTAAATCTATAAGGAAATTATGTATGCAATAATTTGAATCTTTTTTGGTCATAGAGTGTAAAATTATTAATCTTTTATATCAAATCTAGCATATTGATAATTCTCTATCATTATCCATATTATAGATACAAGAGTATTTTCTATGCTTTAATTATTGAATATGATTTTCAACTTATTTATATTTACTTTTGCACATAAATTAGTATTTTTGTACCTTATTTGTTCATTGGATTACACTATTTATTTGATCTAAGGTTTAAATGACTGTAAATTTACTTATTTTAGAAAAAAAAATTCATTATTATATGGTTTAGGTAGGAATCATATGAAATTATTGAATATAAATTATATACCAATATGATCATGCTTTCCTCTTATAAGAAAGTGTTTGTAGTGTTTTTTAGTGATAGTAGTTTCACTTGGGTTACCGTATTAAGTTTTTATATACTAAAGGGTGTTTTATTTGTATTATCTAGAGTAATTTATTCTTTGTTTAAGGATGTATTTATTTTTTAATGAATAATATTGTATATTGGATATTGTATATTTTCGTTTGAAAGGGAAAGGTAATGTACAACCATAGAAAACTAGGCTTATGGGTATTGATGGTATTTTGATGCAATTTCATTGCCTGCAACTTTCCTTTTCTAATTATGTTAAATTATTTGATTTTCATTGATATTTAATAATAATGATATGGTTTTAATGGTTTTATTTGGATTTATTCCTTGATATTCAACAAGGTATTTAGTTGTAGTGAATTGATATACATTTGTAACATTTCAAATGGGAATTAAATATAATCATATAGTTATATTTTTATTGAATGATTTTGGATTGTTCATTACTTAATAATTCAACTTCAATGTTGAATTTAATATATTTAAATAATTTATACTCCTTTAACTAGTTTTAAATATCGATTCTAAATTGAGGTCATCTATTAGTAGTTTATACTTATAGTTTTACTTTAGAATTACCTAAATTTATATGATATTTAAAGGTGAATTATGTTTCAATAATAACTCTTTTATTAACTATTATTTATCATAAATTACATTAGAAAAAATAAGGTTATTAATTTTATCCTTGTTGATTCTTAGATTGAATGATAATTTCTTTAATTCCTCATTTCAATATGAAACCCAACAATTTGTTTAAAATTTGAACAAATGTTATAATAAAAATACAAAATATTTTATTAAACTAAACTTATTAAGCTAGGAGGGAAATGAGTGAATTTTTATGCGATCTTAAGTTTTTATAAAAAATAGTTACCTTATCCACTATTTGATGTTTTGAATTAATGAGTTATAAAAATAAGACAATTTATAAATTAAAATATATTAGTTATCTTTAGTATGATTTAATGTTTTAAATATGATCATTTTCATACATACTATAAGAAATCCATTTGACAAAACACTGGCCTAATGATTAGGTAGTGCAAACGTATTTTAAGTGGTATGGTCACCATGCATAAAATAATTGATTATTGCATCTTTATTAATGAAATAGCTTGGATTACATCTTATTATGATTGATTTTTTAATTTTAAATTAAATGTTAAATTTAAATTTGATGATTTTATTGTGTTAAATTTAAACTTAAAGAGGAAAGCACTTAGAACTTAATTATGAGATCCAAGATTTACCTAGGATTTTTGGTCATAGAAGTGAACCTAGCACTGAATCACACCAAGAAATCCCTATAATAATTTAAGTGTCTTATTTATGGAATGATACTAAAATGGATTTCAAAATAATTAAAATTATGTTGTCTTAGGAATCAAGGTTTAAGCATGACTAAATATTTTTGTTATCAACTATCAGACTCATTACTAACTTAGATTTTATGAGAATGTGTATATATATATATATATATATATATATATATATATATATATATATATATATAAAATAAAACAACATATAATCATAGATATGGTAGTTTTTGGAATCTTATTAGTTTTATTCACTCTTATTAATATTATGGTTTATATACATTATTTGGGCCTTGACTTGAATTAAATACCTTCTTGTAAATCACTTATAAACTTACATGTTTTCTTACTCTCACATAAACGATTCTCTTGTTTAAACTTTATCCTTACCATAACACAATTAATTAGTTTATTCAAAGAGGTTATTTATATGGTATTATAAACACTCTCTATATTTATTCCCTATAATTAAAGTAAATGTCATGAAGCATGGTGACCATTATATAAAATTCTATTAGAATGTGTGTAAATGCACTCATATTTGTAATATATTTTCCTTTACTAATGTGTTTTATTAAGCAATTATCAAATAATGTTTCTAGTTGGTCAAAAAATTATTGAAATTAGTTTTCATAAACCACAAAAGTAAAAGTTTTTATTGGGTTTACTTTGATGGGTTATGAGTTATGCCAATGTATTTCAAAGGAGCACAATTACATAATCACATTAGGTGGGAGAGTACTATATATGTAAGCATTGTTCATTAATCAAATAGAGGTGATTGGGGTGAAATCATCCCATTACATATTCCCCATTTTTGTATATTTATAGCTATCACAAGCACACCTAATATTTCAATGAAAAGGAGACTAATTTATAGAGATATGTAAAACATCAAGGTTCAAGATCATAAATGCAAAGCATATAGAGCAAGATGAAGGTGGCTATATAGTAATAGTCCCTCATTTTTTCATAAGTTAGTATCGACCATCATAGGTCAATATTGATTAGTGTTACTGAATTAGATTGGAAACTCATCCCTATTTAAATATAAGTATAATTATTTAAATAAAAATAATAATAATCCCTTTTTTAGTTGATATTCACTTATATAAAATAATCAAAATTAGACAATCACTCAAAAAAACTAAGTAGTCACCCATTTGTTGTACTTAATATATTTAACATATACCACTTATCAAATCATTATAATTAGTTTTAATTTTTTACATTTAGATGTTTGATTGAATGCCATATGTTAATATTTGAATTACATTTCATGTTTATGCTATTAGGGTTACAAATATAGACTAGGATAAAATTTATTTGTGAACCCATACACATTGATCAAATCATATTTACAAGGTTTTAATTTTTTCCCCAAATTTTCAAATCTCATTTTTGATATCTATACACAAAAATATTTATAAAAAATTTCCTAAAGTTTTATATCATATTTATGATTTCCATACATTAATAATATTTTCACCTTTAATCATGGATATAAAAAAATAAAACTATTGGTTATCACAAGTAATGAATATTCTATTTTCATTTTGATCTACATGTATGGTATATCTTATTCAGATTAATTATGTAAATAAATGGGTCAAAAGGATTAAAAATAATAACACTAATAAAGTATTTAATAATAACAACAAATAATTCTAATATTTTATCCCATCATATTGATACAACATCCAACTTAATTTTCCAATTGTTACAAATAAAATGCAAAGGAAAACAACCATGAAAATAAAATAGAGTATCATATAACACATACTCAAATTATAGATTGAAAATCATATTCAAACTCATATACAAATATTTATACAACTACATTAGAGATATATGATATATGGAACCAATACAATGAGACATTATTACAACTAGATACATGACTTCCAAATGAATTATTTTAGTTGGTTGTGATACAAATTATTTTACATAGATTATTCATGTTATTTATTGGGATCATCCTTGGTTATCCTCATATATTATACATAAAGTTTGGCCTTGATCATTATTTTATACCTTGGATCTATTTACACTTGGCCCTTGACTGTTTATTCATCTCTTGATATAGACATCCATGAAACTTATCTTATAATGATTCTAGTACACATTTTTATTAGCATCATACTTTCTCACTTTTACACATTGAATACTTATACATCCTTTATATCCTCCATTGATATTAAATAATAATATACATATTACATGAGTAGACATTGACTAATGGGGGAATCATGATCCTTATATATATATATATATATATATATATATATATATGGGGCATATTTATTTCTTTCAATTTCTTGACATATCCATACTCTCATAACTATTACACTATATTGTTTTAAACATGTATATTTTTTGGACCCCTCCCATTCCTTTATTTTTATACAATTTCCACTTGGCCTCACTTGTCCAAAATATCAATATTCAAAAAAATAGAAATTAATATAATTATTTAAAAAATATAAAAACATTTATAAATTTAAAAAATCCAAATTAGGACCTAGGCATGACAATATTATTAGGTTATATTATTTACATCCGTTATATATCACATGTTTGGCATATGGAATATTGTTTTCATGCACATGCATTTTATGTTATATGAATGTGATGTAGGAGATACAAGTTACACATGGACATAATTTTTTTCGAATTTCCTATACCCCTTGACCATACTAATATTGGGGGAATTTTATTTCATAGGTTTCACTATTATAGGTTATATATTTATAAGAAATTTATATTGTGTTGAACTACCTATATTGCTTACACATATTTTTCTAGTTACTCATATATTACATAGTTATACATGGGTATGTTATTATAGTATGATGTGGAATTGGTACATATGGATTGTGTATGCTAGCCTTTCCTTGTTATATGCTTAATTGATGTTTTTATTCTCTTATTATAATAGGATATTTTGTTTTTGTCTATTATGTGTGGCCCTTTGGCTTTATTTATGACATATTTGTGTCTCTTGAGAGTATCCGTTGTCCTAGTTTGATGTGACATATTTTGTGTCCCTTATATATTGCCCTTGGCCATTTTGGTTGTGACATATTTATGTCCCTTGTATGTTGCCCTTGGCCTTATGTGTGACATTAACACTTTCACTTGTTGACCTTGTTAACATTGAGTGGTGCCATGATATATATCTTGTAATTATATTGTGTAACATTATTAAATGATCAAACTATTATGTGTTTCATTGACACACCATCTAGACATGACACTTATATGACCTACACTACATATGTTACATACATGTCTTGATTGAAACATATATTATTATGATGACATACTCTTTACATGTTCACATGACATTATAAGATGCTACATTTATACATGACACCATACATCTAACTATTATTTTGAGATGAATTAATTATAAGATACATTCCTCATCCCAAAATGGGAGCATTATAATGGTATGTAGATGGATAAATAAACCTCAATGAGAATAAAATTAGATCATACTACAAATTTTAGATATTTAAAATGGTTCAAATATCAGATAGTTCAAATAAATGATAAATATTAGCACATTGATAGAGTTTATAGGGGCATATGTGATGCATATGCAATCAATTTTATAGACACTTGATAACATATTCATACACACTTAGATACATATGAATTGGCATATGTATAAAAATTATAAGAACAAGAATTATAGGTTTCCACATACATTTGAGATACAGGTTATCAAATTAAACATATAGATGCATATAATACTATATTAATTAGTATATTTTCAAGGGGAATAATACTAGTCATGCACATATGTACACATTTTTATATTCATATGACATGTTATTGGTTAATGCACATACACAATAACAAAATTTATAGTTGAATGGTCTTTAAATAATTCATTTTATTCTACATTTAGTGAACTTAAGTGAAACTATACAATGAATATGTGTTCATGATGGGGGCATGAACATTTTTGTTTTCCTTTCAATCATAAATTTCTATTTACATGGATAAAACTTGAGAAAACCTACACACACACACACACACACACACACACACACACACACACACACACACACACACACACACACACACACACACACACACACACACACACACACACTCACACACACACACACACACACACACACACACACACACACACACACACACACACACACACACACACACACCATATATAGTGTTTTATTCAGTTTATTTAAATGGACCTAGCCTAATGGTTCTTTATTTTACCTTTATAGTTATCTAGGTTGGTAAATTGCATAATATTACCCACAATAATGAGGGTTGGGGTATGATGTATTCCTAACCCAAGGTCCTGCATAGATACAAAACATTTTTTAACAATCATGATAACTATCCATGTGATTTATCAAGGAATCACAAGTTTATCTAATGTTTAAACAAGGAAGCATCATCTCTAACAAAATGTAAGGGCAACATTGCTTTCACTAACACACATGTTTACTCTTAACCTTGTTCTTTTAAAATCTCAATTTTAGATTAAAGTTGTAAATATATGGTACATTATTGTGGGTTTTTCTATTGAATAACATGCATATTTAGAGATTCATACCAAAAATAAGTGTGTTGTACATACTCAGGTACATTTATCCTTTTACTCTAGAAATTCCAATTGTATAATAAAAGGGGGGATTTTTAGAAACTAAAATATGATATTAATTACTTGATAATGACAATATCAATACACATTTACCATGCATGACTTTAACACATAAACAAGGACCTAATATTTAATTCTCTCACACTTGCATGTTATATTATGAGTTAACCCTTATATTTTTTTATTACATACCTACAAGGACCTTATTATCTATTCCAAACTTGATAAATATGCCACACATGTATTTCTATGCTTTTAATGTAGTCTACATGTACACAAGTTAGTTCCATTATATTTGGTTAGTATATCTAGTCAAAATTTGACTTGATTTGGTCAAATTTGATCCTCTCATATAAATAATTATTTTTCAAAATAAAAAATTCCCTTAGGGATAACTCATTAACTTAAGTAGCATGATATATCACATAATTATACTCATATATAAATAAATAAATGTCTCACTCATATGCCTAGCATGTAAGTGGCATGATAAATCACATAAATAGACTCATATATAAAGAGATAAAAAGTCTCATTCAAAAGGGACATAGAACATAATTGGTACACATATATTATTACACATGGAGTAAATCTACCCTATTATTTCAAAATTGAAAACGTATCACTAGGAGTAGTAATAAGCCATGTTTAAAGCACAATAAATCTAAGACAAATTAAGTATTTTCAAGTATCAAAACCAAATCATTAGCTAAATATATAAAAATTAAACAAAATTTTGAAATCACACTAAGTGGGAGAACTACATGTGGATTGATTTCCCTCCTAAAAGTATTAGATATGTAGGTGGTGGCTAATCATAAACATGGGTGATTAGGGTCATATTATCTCATTAATATTTCTAGGTTTTGGTAGGTTTATAACACTCACAAGTACTCATAGGTTTTCATGGAAAAAATATTGATTCAAGGAACTATGCACATAATTAGGTTGAGGATTACAAATAAAAATCATATAAATATAGGTGAAGGTGGCCATATAGTCAAATCCCATCATTTTTTCATAGGTTAGTATCAATTGATATATTGAATTAGATCAATAAAACCAACTCTACATAGATAGAAGTACAACTCCTAAAATAAAAGAATAGCATTCCTACTTTTATTTGATGTCCATTTAAAAATCTAATCATAGTTAGATAGTCACCTAGAAAATCTAATTACTCTTCCCTTTTTTTGTATTTCATATATTTAAACTATTTCACTTATCAAATAAAAAATAATAGTTTCATATGTTATATTAAAATGTGTGTTTAGATGACATATATTAATATTTTTATTAAATTTCAAGTCTCTATCATATTAAGGTTACAAAACCAAATGAGAGTAATACATAATGAAAACATAAAATAGTTTAGTAATATGCATTGTTGAAAATATGTTTTAATTGGATAGGGTAAACAAATAAGTTTTGAAGGATCCTTTAACCACTACATAAATGGAAATGTATGGATAAAATCCTCACCAAAGAAAAAACTATAGACAAATGCCCCTTATGATTTTCCAAGTTCCATAAAATGTTATTAAAAACCTAAATAAAACATGCAAAAATAACAACACAAGGAACATATAATAAAAGGACTAAAGAGGATAAATCCTTGGTCTTGATAGTCAATCAAAACAATGTTATCTATGTCCTATTTTATCTTCTTAATGGTTGTATTATTCAAAATCCCTTAGTTAATTTCTATTATCCCTCCCCTCCATGATTTATTCTAGATCTCTCTTATTTTTTATGGTCCATGTTCCTTTATTCCCACTATTTTTAGCCTTAGATTATTCTCTCACCACCTTTTTTAGTTTTTATTCTTTAATGAAATTATCCCACTCATTTCCAAGGCCTTATCTAATATTGGGTTAAAAATCCTATTGGGATTTTTATTGACCCCACCAAAAAGTTACCATCCATAGTCGAATGTAACTTTTCTATCTCTTCCCTCATTCTAGTGGCTTATTATTTCAACTCACTCTAATACTCTATCTACTTAGTGATTTTTAGCTCCATCTTATTGATATTAGCCTCCAATTTCAAAAGTTTGAATCTCCTAGCCATGGGTTCTTCCATTCTATCCAATAAATAATCTTCACTGAGCCATAAACTCTTTTACCTTTGCCTTTTTTAGGAGTCCTTGAGATAATATTTGGAAATCCATGATGGGATTATTATTCTTCTCCATATACTCTAAAAAATCCCTTTGAATTTCAATTTATTCTTCTCCTTAGCTCTCTACTAGGTAGAGACAAATTTCTCATTAGAATCCTCTTTCGACATCTCATGGATATCTTCTGAGTCCTCAATACACTCCTCCTTTGTGTGTTATGTATTTTATATTTAATGGTTGGCCCTTCTTAACTAAGAATAAGATCAAATATTGATGAATGATATCCACTAGGTTGTTTTCTTGATAACCCATTATAAAATTATACAGGGACTGAAGGATGAAATAAGTCAAACTAATTTTATGATGGCCCTTGAAATGGTTCATCAACATGAAATTGTGGGAGTAAAAGATCTTATATTTTCCATTTAATGTCATGTATTTCATAATTTTCAAGAAAATAAATGGACAAGGAAAAGGTAAGTTATTTCTTAGGTATTTATACTTCACTTTTTGAATCTCCTCATCCTTATTGGGAAATCTCTTAAAGAATCTCTTTGTTAGTTCACTCTTTCATCATTTATCTTTAAAGTCTTTCACCTCATCACATTCCATGCATGTAACCTCACCTATAACTTCTTATATCATGTTAATGATCACCCCCTTATCTTTACAACCCTCTTAACCCATCCCATGGTAGGGCCAAACCCTAAAATCTAAAACCAACCATCTACTCATCATAGTACACCAATATCATTATAGATAGTAGGGCCAAACCCTAAAATATAAAACATAAAGTTTACCAACCATCTACTCACCATAATACACCAAATTGATGGATTATCTTTCACTTTAGTGTAATAAATAGGTTCAATCCTATTTTGATCACCCCCATGGATACAAGTAAATATTACACCAACCTATGATAAAAACCAAAATTAATTTCACTACATACCTAAGAGAAATCAAAGTGACAATGTGATCAAATCTCATAATAAATGAGACCTTTAATCACATGCTTGAAACTATCTCAACATTCTATAAATTTATAAGGGGCGTCATTGAAGTTTAAGTCTCATGGCATGTATCCAATAATTTATTACCTATAATGAGTATAAATCACCCCTTCTTGGGTATTAAGGTTTCTTAATTCCCCCTACATAACTATATGTGTTAAATTTCTAGGGAGGTCCTCTTTATTGTGTTAAGTCATTAGACAAGTGTTGCCAACTCTTAAGTTAGCCATGCCATCAACCCCATTTTTCACTTAAATATAGATATAAGATATATTAACATATTTAAAATAATTAAATAAATATTTAACACCTTAAATTTCATCTTGAATGGTCTAGGATGGGTGGAACTTCTTGGAAAAATAATTTATAATGTTCAAATAATCCCATTTGAATATAAATTTTTTGATAGAAAATTTTATGATAATCAAATCATCCTAAGAGATTATTTAAATTTATCCATTTGGTTGGTTTTAATTCCCATAATTCCTACATATGTGACTACTATAGTTCCATCACTATCCTTAATGACACCTCCTCCACCTAAAATCCTAGGGTTTCCTTTGGCTACTTCATCAACATTTAAATTAAGATAAGATGTCATAGGCTTGGTCTATTTGAATTATATTCTATCTTTATTGAGGGAAGGATCCTTAACCAATGGGATGATCATCCAGTTTTGAAAATGGAATCTTTAGCTTCAGAGATGGAAAATTTTCCTTTTGGGGAAAAAACCTTCCATTTTTCATTAATTTCTACGAAGAACCTATGAGCCCTAGGTCTCTGGAAACATATCTTATCCTTGAAAATTCACTCATTCATTAGCTTATAAATACCCCATAGAAAATGGGGGAGAGTTATATGCCATAAAAAATTAGGGACTGGTAGTTTCCATGGTGGCTTTCATTGTCTAACTAGGTACATAAAAGAGTTATGTTTAACCCATACAATGTCAAAATTTTAGAGGAGAAAATCTAAAGTTTCAGATGTAAAAGGTCAATCCAAGAATAAATGGATAATAATTTATTATTTACATATTTAAGGCACACAAATGTTGGGGATCAGCGTTACTCTCTTGGCCAAGTTATCAATAATGAGTATATTATAATGACATACAAGCCAAAATAATGTAGACTCTTGGAGCGAAATTTATGATCCTTAGTTCCTTCCAATGGTATCCCTCATCCTTCAAGTCTAAATACATAAAATAACCTCATTTAACATAGAAATCTCCATTTTCCTCTACTTCCTAGACCAACTTGTTCTCTCTTGGGGAAATACTGATATATGTTTGATGTAGTTTAAAATTTACATTTCTCAATATTTGAATGATTTACTCACTACTTGAATGTATCTAAAACTCTTTCCATGCCCCTTTTCACTAGTTACAAACTAATTCTATTTAAATCTGCCCCAAAATTTATTTTGAAGAGATCAACTTCTTTCTTAGGATTATTATAAATGAATGGGAATTCAAATAATTAGGTGTGATCCCAAAAGCCCACCTTATTCCCATCCTAAATACTCCACTTACTACCTTTTCCAAGAATATGTTTACTTTAATTAAATCTTTCCAAAATTATAAAACATTAGTTGGGATGTCATATAGAAATAAAATATTTTCTTCCCTTCCTTACTTAAATGTATTTAGACTGGATGATTTTAGTCCACAAGTTGTATTATTTTATGAACTTCCAACCTAATTTGGATATTAAGGCTTGATTCATTTTCTTGAATCTCATAAGACCATGGCCTTCCATTCCCTTTGGCATGTAAATTATCTCTAAACAACTATTGGAAACATGAATCTTTGGTCCATTCCTTTCTAAAAAGAAATATCTCTATATCTACTCCAACCTATTCACAATTTTGTTGGGAATGTTGAATAGGGACATCATGAAAACTAGAGTGCTTCGAAGGGTTATTTTTGAGGAGCTAAATTTTCCCTACTTATGAGAGTAGTTTGAATTTCCAACCTTGTAGTTTCTTCTAAATTATGTTTGTCATAGGGTTCTATAGGCTTGTTTTCATTCTTCCACTAAACATAGGCATTCTTAAATAAGATAAAGGCAAGTTTTTGATATGACAACCTAGAATTTTAGAAAACTTATTTTTTAATCCCTCTAGTGTGTTGATGAAGAAGAGGATATTTTGAAGAAGTTAATACACTATCCAAAAAAAAATTCATAATCCATTATGATAACCTTTATTTCCTTAGATTATCTGAACATGGTCTCCCTCATAACAAAAGTGTCATCTATGAATTATTGATCGGTGTTAGGGTCTATATCCATGGTAATTTTTATACCTTTATTATATCCTTGAATTATGTAACTTCCATTTCTTATTACAAGAGACTCAACCATCATGATGAATAGGTACATAGAGAGGGTACCCCTTATCTCATTCCTCTACTTACCAAGAATAAGCCTTTTAGAACTTCGTTAATGAGAAAGGATAACATCGTAGTGGTAATACAAGATGAGATTAGGACTCTAACCCATGATCTAAATCAAATTTTTTTGAAGAATAAGTCCAATATTATCCACAATACCCTATTATAAGATATTTTCATATCTAATTTGAGGAACATACCTTGTCTTGAAGATTTATCCACTAGGTGGATGGATTCATGAAAAATAATGATACCATTGGTTATTTGTCTCCCAAAAATGAAGGTTCATTATTTCTTAGTGTTCTAATATTATCATTGATGTCAAATAAATTTTAATTTATGTCAACATAATTTCCAAAAAAATTAGAGATGGAAATGTTGACATAATTATCGATGGATGATGGAAATGTCAATGAAAACATTGATGAAATTATTGATGGATGATAGAAATGTCAATGGAAATATAGATGAAAATGCTGATGGAAATGTTAATGGTCATATTTTTGGTGAATAGGTTCCTCTTGTATGGGATTCTTCCTTTGTGAAGAGCCTTAGAAGGCTATATAAGGTGAAGGATGTTAGAAAAAATATAAGAAATAATTCTTTCTATCATATACAAGGAGAATTAAAAAAAGAAGAGAGAGAAGTTGGAGAAGAGTGAAACATGATTTGAAATAATTTTTTGACAAAATTAACAATGAGAAGGTGGAAATTATTTAAGCAAGATCGATGTCTTTCACTAAGTCAGTACTTGGTAGTGAAGTTGGTACTTCAATTCAAATAGATCAATGTCTAGAGCTAAGTAAATGCTTGGTAGTGAAGTTAGTTCTTCACTTCAAATAGATAGATGTATAGAGATAAGTTGGTGCTTGGAATTGGGGATTGGTGTATCCAAGTAGGTTGGTGCCTACAATTTTTTTGTAAAAATAACTATTAATATTATGGCTAGATTTGGATAATAGATCTAAGCAACCTTTCATGTGTGGTTTTTCCCCACCAAGATTTTTCCACTATGGTTTGTGATCAATAATTGGTATCATAGTGAAATTACTTAAGGATCAATTTAACCACTAGAAGGTATATCCTATAAGTACACATGGCTAGTCATCAAGTTTAAGAAGGTTTCTTCACTAATAAGGGTCCATTATTTAACATGATAAATTACACATTCTGGAGTATAAGGATGAGGACATATATAATGGCCCTTGGTTTTTACATTTTTTGAGTAGTTATGGATGGATAAAAAACACTAAAGACTCCACCAATAGATACATCATGAAAGAAGGCTACTGAAAATAATGCAAAAGCTATGAAAATTATTATGTGTCGTTTGTACAAATATAAATTTGTAAAAGTAATGTAGTGTGACTTAGCTAAGGAGATTTGGGATAAACTTAAGACTATTTATAAGGGATATTACAAAGTAAAGATCACCAAGATTCAAACTCATAGGATATAATTGAAAAGTTTGAAGATGAGAGAGATGATGTAAATATTGTGGCCTATCTACTTTGTGTAGATGAAATTGTCAACATTATTAGAGGGCTTGGTGAAAAATTCAAAGAATCCGCAATCATCCAAAAGGTAATAATGTCTATACCTTTAAGATTCAATGAAACAAATTTATGATTAAATAAATAAAATATCTAAATAAATTAATAATGGATGAGTTACATGGAATTATCATGGCATATGAGATGAGAATTGAAAAATAAAAACCATCTAAAAGGGAGGCAACCTTCAAATTATCAAAAAAGGTGAAAAATAAAGAAATTAAATAAATCAATGAAACTAGTGTAAAACTAGATGAAAATGAGGCTTTGTTTGTCAGAAAGCTAAAAAATGGGTCCAAAAAATACAAAGGTAAGTTACCCTTCAAATGCTTTAATTATGGTAAGATAGGGCATTTTTCTACCAAGTGTCCTCATAAGGATGATAGTGAAGATGAATAAAATAATAATGATGAAAGGAAAAGAAGGAAAACAAACCTCACTTCAATAAAAACTTAAAACAAAGTGGGTATAATAAAATTTCCAATAAGTACAAGAAAAGACTATATTCCAGAAAGGATAATAGCTCAGTCGAGGAGAGTGATGATGAAATATCAAATAGTGTTAGGGAATAAACCCTGTTCATGGCAATAAAAACAAACCTAAAGCCTCTATAAGTATATACACCTTAAGAGAAGAGGATGATGTCAAAAATTAGGGATTGGTAGAAATTTAAGGAGAAATCATTTATGCGTTAAGTGAGATCAATCATCTTAAGAAAATAAATTTGAAGAAAAAATTATAGCTACAAGAATATGAAAAAGAGGATTATGAGTCAAGAGGAAAAAATGTCTCATGACCTTGAGGTATCTAAAAGAATTATCATCGACTTAAATACTCAATTATAAGAATAAAAAATGATGGAAGAGGAAGTGAGAATTCAGCTAAAGATAAAGGAAGAGAATTGCAAGAAGTTAGAGTCCAAGATTGTCTCCCTGAGGAAATAATTAGAGAAAATGATGACTAAGCTAAACATTAGTCTTATGTTTGAAAATAGTACTAAGATTTTGGATTATATTATAAATAGAAAAAGGTCACCATTTATAAATACTAGTCTTGGATATAAGTAAAATTAGATGGAAAATAAAGAATACTCCAATGATTCACAAAAGAAGTCAAAAGAATAAAAACCAAAGAGTTATGTTGAAGCCCTAAAAAACCCTATCAAAAGTCCTATTAGTAAGAAGAAAGAAAATGACATTCCTTAGAAAACCAAAATTCCTCATGAAGATAACAAGGATAAAAATACATTCAAAAGATCATTCACTCCAAGACACACTCATATGACCAAGTTACAAAATTCTTTTTATGGTTATTGCTATTTATGTAATCATTTTGGTCATAAAGCAAGAGATTGTAGGGCACGAGAAAGAAATAATTTTATATGAAAAAATGGAATTTCTTATGGGTTTTAAAATAGAAACTAAAATCCATTTGATCCTTTACTAGATTATAATATTATGTGCTATAATTACAATAACTATGGTCATATGATATGATTTTATAGAAGTGTTTTTGTGGAACCTCCTAGACAAAAAAATAAGGTAGATACCCTTAGCAAGAAAAAGGAAGAACCTAATTTTTTTTGGAAGAGTAATCAAGAGCAAAAAACACAAGAGAAGGAGAAATCTATGATTTTGTAAACTACATTTCATGCACAAGAGGTATCACTAAGTTCATAAAGAGAAGTATGAATTTAGGGGGAGCTAATCATTGCATTATCTTTCAACTTCATGGAGAAGAAAACTCAAAGGATGAAGTCTCAAAATATTAGAGAAAGAGAATGATATGGTAATAACAGACTACATATTAGAGAGTTACCATATAGTGGAGTAAATAATAAAGGATCATTAGAAGAGATGCTTGTGGGTTTCCATGATGTTTTTTAGGCAAATTTATGTGCAAATATAATAATGAGAAAAAAATAATATGAGTTTTGAATTAGATAACATGGATGTTTCCCATGATTTATTTATGGATGGCAGCAGAATAAACATCCCTTTTCCATTAAGGTGAAAGGGAGAGAATCATCAAAAGGGGGAGAAAAGGAGGAGAACTATAACAAGGGGGAGTTTATTTATATATTTTATATCAATGAAAAAGAGGAACATTAATGTAAAATTATCATTGATGTCAAATGAATTATAATTTGTTAATATAATTTCTAATGGAATTGTTTATGGATGATGGAAATATCAAAATAAATGTCAATAGAATTATCGATGGATGACAAAAATGTCAATATAAATTTCAATGGTTAGATATTTTTATGAAGAGGTTCATCTTGGATGGGACACTTATTTTGTTAAGAGCCTTTGAAGGCTATATAAGGTGAAATGATGTTGGATAAAAACATAAGAAATAATTATTTCTATCATATAAAAGGAGAAGGAAAAGAGGGATGAGAGTGAAACTTGATTATGCCATCATTTTTTGACAAAAGCAATAGTGAAAAGGTGGAAATTATTTAAGTGAGATTGGTGTCTCAAAACAAAGATATCGGTGTCTTTTGCTAAGTTAGTGTTTGGAAATGAAGTCGGTCCTTGAATTCAAAGAGATCAATGTCTAGAGTTAAGTGGTAATGAATTTGGTGATTCAATTCAAAGAGATTGGTTTATAAATCTAAGTTGGTGCTTGGTATTGGGGATTGATGTCTCCAAGTAGTTTGGTTCCCACATAATATTTGTAAAAAGAATTACTAATCTTACAGATAGATTTGGATAGTAGATCCAAGTATCCTTTCAAGTTTGGTTTTCCCCCACTAATATTTTTCCACTATGGTGTGTGCTCAACACTTAAGAACAATATCCTATAAGAGAGCTTGGATGCATAAAAATAACATTTTGGTTAAAATTTTACAAATGGTGTTACAAAGACTAATAGTTATAAAATATTTTAGTTAATTAGCTCCCATTATACTTATAATAAGAAAAAGGAACATATTATTCAATTATTTGAGAATAATTATATCCCTAAGTAATTTAACCATTGCTTCCACCACCTCTAGATGAATAATCTCGCAAAATATTTTAAATAAGAATGGTATCGGTAACCCATATAATGCTGATCTTTATCACATTCCATAAAAAAAGAATCAAACTTCTCATATTTTGGAGAGGGAGGATTTGAGTAGGGAAGCATTGTATGACTTATTATCAACCCTAGAAGGAGATCTAACTTTATTTCTTCTTTCATAAGATTTTAATAAGAGTTGTCATCTAGAGGATTCTTCAAGTAGCAAAATTTTTACTCTCCCAGCTTAGCCTCTTCCTTTCACACCCTTTCATCCTCCTTAACTAGTTTTTCAATATTGACAACATCTCTATTTCTTGAAGTTATGTAATGTAACAACTTTATATTAGTATTTACTTCTTTTGGCCACTGACACATTGAATTATATCTTAAGAAATTTTATTCTTTTTCATCCAAGTTATGAAAGTATCTCAAGAGTTCTTTTTCATTTTATTGAGTTTCCTCATTCAACCCATTTGCAATTATTGATTCCTCAATACTCCAAAATTCCTCCTTAATATTTTTTTTTAGTTAATATGTTTCCAAACACTTATTTTTTGTATACTTTAATTTTATGCTTGATGTATTTTTTAAAAGTTGTGTGATGGAATAAATTTATGTTATTATATCCTTATATCCATTAAAACCTTGAATTATACCTCCATAAATTTTATTCATTAGTTTTTAGGTTATGAAAGGTGCTCAAGTGTTCCTTTTCCTTTTTTGAGTTTCTTAATTCAACCCATTTTTAATGACTAATTCCTCAATATTCTATAATTCTTCCTCAATATTTACTTTCTAGGTGAATATGTTTACAAATGCATATTTGTTGATTACTTTAAGTTTCTACTTGATGTGTTTTAAGTTTATTATCTATAATAAACATGTTAAACCTAAAAAAATGTTGTTTCCACCATTATTTTAGGGAGTCAAAGATATTTATAAGGTGATTCCACATTTTTTCAAATATAAATAGCTTATTCTTGATCTCAGTCATTATTTATATAGTAAAAACAAATAGATTGTGATCTAATCTAATCCAAGAAAGGGAAGACAAGGAGATGAAATATTGAATGTACTAGTTTAAGGAGATTAAAATATGTCCATCCTCACTTGAATGATCTTGTCCCCCACCCTATTATTTATCCAAGTGAAGTGGTTACATCCAAGTTCCACATCCACTAGGATAAAATTAGTAATGAAATCCTCAAAAACTTATATTATTTCATAATAGTCATGTAACCAACCATTTTTATCCATTTGAAAGAGAGGGGAGTTAAAATAACCTACCACTAACCAATTCTAATTTTCACCATTATTTCTAAAATCTTCTAATTATTTACATAATTTTTGCATACCTTCTCTAGAGTTGGGGGTGTATATGTTAGATAAAATACATTCCAACTTATTCATGTTATCCCTAAATAGACATTAATGTGTCTACTTCTCTTAACCAAACCATTCCCCTTAAGGATATTGAGTTTCCTAACAAATCCTAAACCTTCAGAACCCCATTATTGTTACACTTGATATAGTTGGATTTAATCCATATTTTATCTCTAATTTGGTTAAATATTCATTGAAATATTTTTTTCTATAAAATCAAAATTTGAGGGTTGTGGTTCTTCTTGAAGTTTCTAAATAATATTTGATTACTAGGGTTGTTCAACCCTCAAATATTACATTAAATAAACTTGATTTTCTAATGCAAGAGAAATGTTTTTGTAGGGTCATTTGGGAAACCTTTGCAACATCCTTCATCATTTAATTTGTCATAAATTTTTGATTATTTAATCTTCCTTTAGTATTATCTTCTACTCCAACTTCAACCTTTTTATTGCCTCTTTTACTGCCTTTCTCTTGTTTCCATTTCCCTTCTTCCTCCATTAAGGCTTGTTCCTTGATCTTGGAATTAGAACACTAACCCTAGTCTTTAATTTGAGTCTTATCATATTCCCCTACCTTACGAGGTAGTGTGTCCAACTTGGGTCCTTATATATCTAAGGGATCCTCTTACTTATGCAACACAGATACATGAGATTTATTCATATATGAAATTTACCCTAAACTTTCTCATATGTATTTGTCTGTATCCTTATCCTTTTTTAAGCTTACCAAAAAAATATTTGATCACTCAAACCTTAATGAGTACAATATATGTTTCACTTTGGTATTATCATTGATAAATTACCTAATCACTTTCTTTGGGGTGTTGATTACATCCCTTGATTTTTTGAAAACTTCACATATGATTTATGAGTCTTTACTAAAAATTAACTGGGTCCATTTAATAACATTATTCATCTTCATAGGTATTAAAGTTAGAAACTTTTGGTTTTCACTCATCTTTGGATCTAAGATTGATTTTTGGTTTATATATACCCATTTATAACATCTAAAATCCTTGGCATTAATAGGGGATTTAGATCCTTCATAGGTTCTACCAATGGAATTGTGTCTTCCATAAGTTGGTTCAAGAAATATTTCTTCCTCCAAAGGGGTTTCTCCACCTATTGAGATTATTTAGTCTTTGGGTAGTCTTAGGTTGAATGAATTAATATATTACACTTATTTAAATGTTTGAATCCATTTCATATTATATACTTGGGTCTAAACCCTATATTTAGACTTTACCTTAATAGAATGAAGTAGAGGTTTGTATACTAGAATGTATATTTAAAACTTGATAGCCCCCATAATTATTCAAGACATTATTAGTGGATTAATAGAAATAGGTTAGCCCAAGGATTTTACAATCACCATAACTACCTTAGGCACCCAAAATTCCAAAATAAGTTTTTATAACCTCAACCACATGGGATGTCTTCCAAGACTGATCTATTAAATTTAAAACACACTTTCCATTTCCTAAGATTGGAATTAGATGTTACCATAAACCATGGACCTCTTCATAGATCCAGTACTTTATGTTGACCCTTGGGCTTTCATTTTTGGTTAGTAAAAATTACCTTAATGAGTATATGTTGGGTCTAAAGATGTTATATCTCATCATTCTCCATCATGGGGTCCAAGGAGAGGTTCATATTGTCTTCATTCATTTGTATTTTTCCTAACTATCGATCCACCCATGATAAAGGAGATTTGGGGATGTTAGTCTTTAATCTTGATCCATATCATATGAGACCCTTGCTTCCAAATCCTCCTTGGTAGTTGGAAGAAAGACTCATGGTCACATTCCCTCCATGTCCATCCAAGGTGTGAGTCTTGCTACTTCCTATAGTGATTCATTATATTCCATTATTAAAATAGTGAAAAAGAGTTGTTATTAAGATATTATCACAAGCATATTATAAGTAATCCATGTATGTTTACATTGAAATATATATTGATTAGTTAAACTAGTGATCACTAATTTTCTAAAAGTTTAATTATTGAATAATGTAAGATTATAACTTTACTTTTGAAAAAAATTTATGATGGATCTCAAACAGTCCCTCCTACCCATAAAAAATTCAAATATCTTTTATAACAATCCCATATGAAAACATAGAATTAACTACCCCCTAGATGATAGGGTTTGATTTTGCTTGTCATGATTGTATTACTACTCACCATGCCATTGAAGGATGCACAAAAAATCCTTCTTTTTCAATGACTACCCTAGTTCCAGTGATGATGGTACCTAGTAATCAATGTGTAACACTTAAATAGATTAGGGAAGCTATCCCTCCCACGAGTAAGTATTCAAGTCTATCTTAAACCCCAATCTAATAACATGGCTCTACTATAATTGTGGGTGGAAATAAAACCCTAATAAGCCCATTTTTAAATCCTTCCAGTTGTACCCAATATATCTAGGATGTTATGGTGATAGAGGTAGAGGTTATAATGGAATATAAACCCACATATTTCATCTATGTCATATCTCTTTTGGTCCCTATATTGGATCTTAAACCTCTCATCTTAGCCTCTAAATACCTAATGGTAAAATTTGGTGAAGAAGAAACCAAAGAGGTTCTTAAACTGAAGGAATAATTTTCCACTAGGGGTTTAATTTGCAAATTTTTGGATTATTAGCCAACACTTTAGGATCTTAATAGGTGGATTTCACACTAATGTAAAAGTCTACTTTATTATTATTTTCCATAATATCGAGGATAAGGAAGAGATCATATATTAATCCTGGAGCTTGAATCATCACCACTTGCTAATGAAATCTTAGTATCCCACTTTCAATCCTCTCACTATACTCATGTATGTTAAACCCATCTAGGTTCATCTAGCCAATCTTCTACTTTAGTTCTAGATGGAATCCAACCTAAATCTATTTCTAGTTCTTTGGGTGATTTACTAAGTATGCATACAAATATTGACCATTTATTCCTCATTAGTTTATCTAAGATTTTAGTAAATATTGATACTTCTAAGAATATTCTAGAAAAATTCACCCTAAAGGTTAGAGATCACACTTGGTCTCAATCCATTTGAATATGAAGACTTACCATTTCACTACCATAGCTATTTTCCCAGTAGACACTTGACTAAGAACTGCAACCTCCTCAAGCAAAAGGAAGATTTTTCTTAGTGGAAAGATTTCATCTCCAACAACCTCTTGGTGCTAGCTATAGATTAATAATGGGCCTCTGACAGAGAGGATGCTACCTCTTCTTCTAAAGCCCTTATTTCCCCTACTTCAAACAAGGACCCCCAATCCTTGTTACACTCTAAAGATGAATTGTTGGTTAAACTTATCTCTCCAAGGAAGGTTTTTCCAATCCAAATTTCCTCCTCAAATGAAATCCCAATATCAAATTCTCCCAGGGAAGATTCTACTATAAGAACAATAGTGGTAGATAAATCTTACTCTTATGCCTCAGCTATGGATGTCTCCTTAAGAATTCAATCTAAAAACATGGAATGTTCGTTAATGGTTTAAAAGAAGAAGAAAGGAATAAAAGTAAAGGTCTAGCCTTCTTATATGTCCCTCTATTTAGGGGGACCCCATGAAAAAGGGGTCAGGCCCCTTGGATAAGTTTGGCAGAAACTTCCTAGAAGTTTCCTAGTACATGTGAGTTTCATGTTATTTTGTTTAATTTTTGGTGGGATTTCCTATTGTGTACAAATATTTTTATATATTTCACTATCATTGGTAGAGGAATCCCATCATAATTTTAAAGCTTGATTTTTAGTTGCCTCCATTGTACAAGGCTATAAGGCCTTTCAAAACCTTTTTTTTTAACTTATCAAATAAAATAAAAACATAAAGGAATATAAATTAAAGTATATGAGATGAATATAAACTAAGTGTATTCAAAGAAATATTAGTGATAAAATCCTCAGGTAGATGTGGGTGATCATTCATCATGCAATAATCACATTAAAGTATTAAAATAGTTTTGACTATATTTATTTCATTATAATGTTTATTATTAAAGTTGAATAATTTCAATGTGTCATTGAGTTTATGTTAATGTTTAACCCTAATTTGGATTAATGAATCATATTTAGGTAGATAGGGTTAAGATATAGAAATTATAGGGTAAAAGGGTGAATATCAAATCTACAATAAGCTAATTAATGTGTTAAACTTAGATGTACCATATGTTGAATTTATAAAAATGAGATAGACTATTAATAGAAATTATAACTATGTTAAATATGTAAATGACATAAAAGAGAGTTCTTAGATAATTTTGATGATAACATAGTTTTGGATTTGGTATAGTCAAAAATAAAATAAGAAGATAGTTTTGTATCATTCATCAATTTCTAGATCTGGTGCATTTGGCTCTTTAGACACATTAGCTAGGGATAGTTACATCGATGTTAGTGTATAAGTTCAATGCTAGTGTCATATATAAAATATCTACTCAAATAGGATGTGATAACCTAAATTTTTCTAAGTTTGGATTTACATTTTCTTTGGTTCATTTAGATCTTGGTCATGGACTATTGCTCTTGGTGAAATGGAAAAAGCCTAGATTTCTATCTTCAATGTGACCTTGCGGAAAAATAGTTTAGTGGGCACATGATGTTGATCTTACCTATAATGAACCCACTATCAAAGGACATTACCCATATAGAAAATACTCTATAAGAGGGCCTTAGAATCATGTAGTTATCCCCTATGGGTTGGCTTGTGTGTGAATCATACAATGTATGTAAAGAAAGTACAATAGTTACCTAGCTTGTAACTTAGTAAATATGACCTTATGAATACTCTTTTAGTAATTTAAACTTTTATTTAGGTTATTCTTTTGACTAACATGAGAATAAGGTATAATAGGAAATATTTTGGTAACTTGAGTGCTTATTGAATTCTTATTGAGTGTTATTTTGGTCTAATTACTAGGTGAAGAATGAATGAGGGTTGATATTGTGTTTATAAAAATCCTATTAGGAGATAATTGCATTAAATAACTTAGGAATACCATTATAATATGTTTCGTTTGTGAATTTCATGACTTTATGTAATTGGAAACTTGTGTTCAGGTAGGGTAGTAATGTTGACACTACTTTTTATGCCTAACATTAGTGTCTAGGGAGAAAAAGAGTAGGCATAAGCTTAAAACTTACAAAGGTATAAGATAAGTACATTATAAGCATTCTAGGCAAGATGGGATGTCTATGTCATCAATATAAGGCTAGTCATACTAAGACATAGGATAAAGGGAAAAAAATATAGTAGATTTGAATCTTACAGAATCATGGTTTGTGTAGAACTAAGAGGAATATCTAGAGTCTAATTTTACAAAGTGTAAAAGACTAAGGTGCTCTATAATCACAAAATATCATATAAAATTCTCCCCCATTTAATTTATTGATGAAATTTATAATTTAAAGGAAAATAATAAGTACTTGGGTGTGTATGCACACTTTAGCTTTGCTTGAGTTGAATTTGAGTGCTTTGTTGGAGTTGGATTTAAGTGTTTTACTATTGACTAACTGAAACCAAGAGCATGTTATAGTGTATAATCAATGCATATAGTTTGGGTCAAAAGTACTTGAAATAAATTGAAATTTAAATAACAAGGTTTAAGATTACACCTATGTATCAATGTAACTACCTTTCCTATTATCAAGTTGGTTTGAAAAAGATGTATCATTATAAGGATTAAAAATTGAGATTAAGATAAATATAGATAAACATTTAAAGTGCATATATCCAAGGATATATAAATATAGATTGGAAGGCATATGCCCCCAAATTTGGAGTAGAATAAAGTTACCACTTGGAAATTAATATTAGATAAAATATACAACCCAATGATACTTATTACCTGATGAGTTTAGATAATCAAGTCCAAACTATACAATTGTCACTATTGAGTAATTCAATTGCCCCAACCATAACAAAAGGTGAACAAACTAATGTAATAGATTGGCTAACTAAAATCCTTAAAAGTCTATAGGGTATCAATATATATAATAGTTTTGGAATCTAAGATTGATTTGGATTTGAAATATTATGCACATGTTGCATAACATATGCACATTAGATATGTCTCATGTTGAAAGTGTGTGTAACAATGGTACCATCTATAAAAATCTACCATAAATGTGTATCAAAATCATATAACTATGTGTTTTGGCCAATTCAAAAACTATATAAGTGTGGAAAATTGTTAAGCATAGTCATTGATGTTTGGTTGTCATTGTTGTCAAAGAGAGCATGTTATACTAATGCATCAATTAAAAAGTGATCAGATTGATGATTTGGAGATATATAACATATTTTCAGGTCTATAAGGAAAAATAAGTTATGAATAATCCATAAATGTCTTGGTGAAGCTTTGGTGTGTCATTTGGAAAGAGAAACATGCTTATTCTAGCTTAAGAGAAGCCAGACCATCATCGCATGTCATACAAATATGAATGAACCTGTAATTTTGTGTATTTATTTTAGGCACTCAAAAATTCAACTAAGGTCAAAGGATTTCATGGAGATGTTGTCTATAGTGCAAATAAGGTCCCCTAAAAATTTGGACTCTTGAAGTGTCTTATAGATAAAGTTATAAATCTTCAAATTTGTTCTTGTAGAGTGTGATGGGTTAGAGACCGTAAAGTTAAACTTCATCAAAATTTAAAGTCACTAGTTAGTAGATCTAATGGTGAGCATTCATCATCTAGATCTTGATATAATGGTGTATGTGAATATAAAATGTCAAAGGTACCTATGATTAAATGTGTTAGTGACAAGTATCAGTATCGTGTTGAGTTGAAAAAAGATCAAAGGTTTATGGGAATTCATATTGACAAAGATTGATGGTGTGGGTTGAGTCAAAAGTCAAATGTGTAGAAAGCACATAGAGCTACCAAGTGGCAAAATCATAATAAATCTAATCTAAGACTAATGGTGAGTGTTGAAAGATAATGATCGATCTAATTAGAGGAGATTGATGATGCATATTTATTCATAGTTTATAGGAAGCACAAGATGAGGTTAATGTGCTTGATGTTTAACATCTATATAGTGATCATTGGCATTCAAATATTCAAATTTGTGAAGAAAACCAATGATCAGTGTTTGGGATATATCTTTTGATCTAGGATGAATTTATTGATGTAGTAAAAAAAATTGTTTTTAGAGGAATTCAAGGGTAATCCATTTAATATGGTCAAAAGGTTTGAATGTTTATATAGTCAAAGTTATAGATATCTAATGTTGACTATGTGTCTGACTATATTCTATAAGTGACATGAGAAGGATAATTGAGTTATTATTGATAGTATTTTGATGATTCAAAATGATCTAACTATTAGAGATTGTTGTATACTCAATGAGGACCATCTATGTGGATTTTGTAGGTTTAAACAATACATATTTAGTATGAATAAAGGCTTATATCTGACTGTATGTTTTTTCATGGTTTACTATGAACAAAATAATGTTTGAGAATTTTATGCTTTAGCAAAAGAGTGTTTTGGTAGGAGAAATCACCTCAAGATTTCTTAGAGATCATATACATTGGAAAAAAATAATTTAAAGTGATCTTGTGTTCTTATTTTTCTTGATGAAGCTAGCCAAATGGGTGAAAAGGTCTCCATGATACCTATAAGGGATACTAAGGCCTAATTGAAAGGTGTAGTTGATTAAGTGTGACCCATAGTTGTTATGGCTGACCTGTGAGGATGGTATTGAGCTATGTAAGATGTCTTGAGGGATAAGGAAAGTCTTATGGAAAACCAAAAAGATAATATTTATGAAGAGACCAAGTTAATGGTTTCTAGACTTGTAAGAGGAGAGTTGAGCTATTTAGATTCAAGTGAAGGAGATAATATTTGAAAGAGAAGGTATAGGTCAGCTAGGACCATTAGATTGTGAAAAATACTAGACATGTTTATTTGATCAAGTTGATATAGAATGACACATAGGTTATTGGACCTAATGAACCTAGAAGAGGTAGTTTGAGTAAGTTAAACCTAGAAGAAGCTTGAATATATATTAGAGGTGAATAGTGTATATAGAAGTGATAATCATCAATTGAAGAGTAGTAATAGGTATTCAAGGTGATTTATTTAGGTATCCAAGTGGGTTATTGGTTACCTAGGGGGTTAGTTCCTCCTTATAAGGTAAAGATTTCTAAAGGTCTAGTTGTTGTGGGTGCTCAACTAGATAAGGGTAGTAGCTCATCATGGGATTGGTGTCTTACTAAACTAAGGGATGGGTATTACTTGATTAGTTAGTATTGGTCTAAATGTTGTATCTTGTTTTATAGGACTATAGTCCATATTTGAGGGTTCAGTGGGTTTTATTCCCCAAGAGGGTTACCCACATATATGATGTGTTCATGTGATGTATTATCTTATGTACACTTTACATGTATGTGCTTTCATGTTTATGTTTCTTGATCAAGATTGATGTATGCTGAATGTTTAAAGAGTTGGGAATTGAATTGGATTATCTAGTATCATTGATTCAACCCCTTCTCAATGATTTTACCTCTAATAATTGGTATAAGATAAAGACCTTCTATACAATTTTACCCACTTGAAGGTGATCCAAGATAAAATATTCTTAAGCAATTGAAGAAATAAAATCAAGAGTTAAAGGTTCAAGTAGATGATAATTATGCATTTCTAAAATCAAGTGAATAAAAATGAAATAATCTCAAGGAACTTATTGAAAATTACAATGGTAAGATGAGAGAGTATGATCAAGAAGAATCTTAGAAAAAGATCATGGCCTCAAACTTTAAGGCTATTAAAAATGAGTGCATCAAGCTTAATATGGAGATAAAATCCTTGAAGGAAAGCTTAAGATGAAATTGTGATAAAGAGAAGATCAACATTATTGAGGATCAATTATGGGTTACAAAGACAAATCTGAGTTCAAAATAGGAAACTTGCAGACATTTCAAGACTTAATTAGAAGATACTAATGCCAAGTTGAGTTCAAATAAAGGTGAGCATGATGATTTGAAATCTAATCTTGATTCTATAAATATTATTAAAGATTTCACATGTAGATTGAAGGATGACATGGATAAAGAAGATAAGATTGATAATGAGACCATCCAAGATCTTAGAATTTAGTTAGAGGTTGCAAGTTCAAGTCTGAGAGCTAAAAAGGATGAGAACATTGAATTAAAAACCAAGCTAGATTCATTTAAGGATGAGCATGAGAAATTTATTGTCAAGATAAACAAGACTTAGAAAGATCAAGAGAGGTTAGTTCAAGTCAAGAAGGATGCAAGCAACAAGATCAACAAAAAAAGATCTATCAGGTATCCAAGTGCCATGAGGTATGAAATTTTTTTAATGGTCATTATTTTTATTATCGTAGGTTTAGTCATAAGGTAAGAAATTATAAAAATAAGAGTATTTGGGATAAATTAGTCTGTTATAATTTTCATGACATGGGACATATTTCTAGATTCTACCCTAGAATGCATGGGAAAATATTGGCCCAGGTGCGGATATCTAAGACAGTCAATATTGAGTATAATAAACCTAAAAGACAAGATGGTATGCTTGCTGAGATTTATAATATTCATCAATTATAAGGTATGAATGATGCTATTTATTTTGGTTGTCATCAAGTTGGTGATATTGTAAAATATTATAAAAGCAAGCTCTCAAATCATAATAAGGAGCATGGACATCCTAGTGTGCTCAATGAAGGTCAATCCTTGGTATAAAATCCTAAGGAACTAAAGACCAAGATAACTAGTATAGTTGAGCTAAAATATCATAATGTACTACCTAGTAAAGAAAAAGAGGAATCAACTTTAAATAAAGTTCAAGAATGCCAAGAAAATGTATGAAATGTCTAGATAGAAAAGGAGAATCAAAAGTTAGTTCAAGTCAAGCTTAAATAAAATACAAAAGTGCTAATTAAGGCTAGTTCTAAGGTATGTATGGATCCAAGAGAACATCATTCTATTGTTGAGAAAGTTTCTTGTAAAGAACATCAATTGTCAATACCCAATGATGAGGTTCTTTCTTTAGATGAAAAGGTATGTCATGAATCTTTATTGTCTCCATATGTTGTCAATCTAATCTTAAAAAAGGAGAATATTGTAGTGGATGAACATGTTTATTCTCTTAAGCCTAATAAGAAGAATAAGAACTATCAATGTCATATGACCAAGGAGGAGAAGGAATATGAAGAATTGTGGGTAAATCTTAGTTTCATATTGTTCTAGGACATTGTGGGTCAAGGTGTCTCTACCTAGGATTAAAAGAGACACTTAAAAAGTAAGAGGAAGCATGGTGGATACTAGTTGAGTTTTGGTTGATGTTTTAGGACAAGAATATCATTTAAAAATGTGTTTGGTTAAGGGGGAACTAACTCAGTTATCTTGAGTGGCTTAAAGATTTGTGCATGATGTAAGGGGGAACATATGTGAGATGTTCTAGTCATGGTTGAGATATGAATACATTCTATGATCTGAAGGTGATTACTTTCTAATTTGTTCATTTTAAGATCTAGACTGCAAGTTTGTGTACTCAAGGTATGTTTAGGGATTTGGTCCCAAAGGTCTAGAGGTAGAGTATGGAGGTTTCCAAGTGCAAAAAAAAGAAAGATCATTTATCAAGATTATTTTTTTGAATATAAAAATATGTTGACATAATTCAGGTGTGATACATGTGATTTTATGCTTTGAAAATATTTTGTGTGAAAATTTAATCTTTTTGAATGCTCTCAGGTTTTCTCTATTTTGGATTAAGGATAAGAAGGTCTAAACCTAGTTGAAGGCTCTATGTGTTATCCAAGGTGTGTGACCTCATAAATTGGTACATAAGTGTATTTTATTAACCTCTAGGTGTGAGATAAGTTATAAGTGATGTTTTTGATCAAAAGGTGGTGAGTTGACTAAGTTTCATTTGAAAATCTAGTATTTTTACCCATGCTAATTAGTTTGTTTCGTAAGGGAGTTGAGGTTTGAAGTTACTTGATATTTTTAAATGGCCAAATGTGTTATCAAAAATTGTTTCACAGTCATTTGAAAGTGTGTAGTTTCTTCCATGCATGAGAATTTTTGTAAATGAAGGTCTAATTAGCTAGTAGGTTTGTGAAGGATTTATGGTACAGAAATAGAGTTGGAAGATGATTTTTGGCATGAATGAGGAGGCACATGAGTGTACTTAAAATATGAAATTTCAAGTCTTGAAGGTTAATACACAATAAATATATGGGTGTTTCAAGGTTCAAGTATGGCTACTAGGCCTCTAGGAAAGGCTAGTAAAGATAAGAGTGGTCTTTGGTCATTTTCTCCAAATGAAAAAGGTAGCCTAAAGTGAGAAGTTATGAAGGCAAGTGTGTTATCTCATCATGGTTGGAGATGGTATGAAGGTTATTAAATGATGCCTAAGATAAGGTGACTTAGGTGGATCCCCTCTTAATGTTTTCAAGGTGAGTTTAATTAGGTTCTATTGTTCATGTATATATGATCAAAGAAGATTGATATGATAACTTGATCAAACCAAGTCATGTATATTGACAAGGTACTAAATCTTCATGTTTGATAAAAATAAGGATAGTTAGTCCTATAGGTATACAAGTCTGAGGATCAGAGAAACACAAGTTCAAATTCATGTTTTTTAAAGAACAAATGACATGAGATGGAACTTGATGTTAGGGGGAGCTTTCTAAGCTATGTGAGAAATTTTTTAGGTCCAAGGATTAGATAAGTCCTAATTTAAATTGGTGAATTTCATGAGGGAGTAAATTGATTCATATGATTAAAAATTATAAGTATCCTAGGCATCTTAAATATTATTTGAATGCATATATGATATTGACAAATGTTGTTGACATGTTAAGGAAGAGACCCTTTGTCATTAATGCCAAAGGGGGAGAAACATTAGAATGAATAAGTTTAAATGATTATGAAGTCATTCTAAGGATATTTTTCCATCAACAACAAAGGGGGAGATTGTTGAGCATAGTTATTGATGTCAAAGAGAGCATGTTGTACTAATTTATTAATGACAAAGTGATCAAATTGATGGTTTGGAGAGATATGACACATTTGTAGGTCTTTAAAGACAAAGAAGAAATTAAAGCATCCATAAATGTACTGGTGAAGCTTTGGTGTGTCACTTGATCATTTGGAAAGAGAAACATATTTATTCTAGCTAAAGAGAAGCTAGACTGCCACTACATGTCATGCAAATATGAATGAATCAGTAAGTTTGTGCATCTATTTTAGGTACTCAAAAATTTAATCAAGGTTAAAGGATTTCATGGAGATTTTGTCTCTAGTTCCAATAAGGTCCCTTAAAAAATTGGACTCTTGAAGTATATTGTACTTCAAGTTATAAAGCTTCAAATTTAATCTTGTAGACTCTGCTAGCCCAGAGACTGTCAAGTTTCAATTCATTAAAATCTAAAGTCACTAGTTAGTAGATCTAATGGTGAGTGTTCATCATCTAGATATTGATCCAAAAGTGCATATGAAGCCAAAATATCAAATGTACCTATAATTAAATGCACTAATGACAAGTTTCACTATCTTGTTGATTTAACAGAAGATCAATGGTTTATAGGCATTCATAGTGACATATATCGATGGTGTAGGTTAAGTCAAAAGTCAAATATGTAGAAGACACATAGAAATGCCAAGTGGCATAATCATGAGAGCTTTGATCTAAGATCAATTATGAGAATTATAATATAACGATCAAGATAATCAAAATAGATTGATGGTGTGTATTTTTACATATTTTCTAGGAATCATGAGATGAGGTTAAGGTGCTCGATGTTTAATGTTTGTACAATGACCATTGGAATTCAAATATTTAAATTTTTGAAGAAAACTAGTGCTCAATTTTAGGGCTATATCTTTTGATCCAAGATGAATTTATTGATGTAATAAAAAGAAAATATGTAGAGGAATTTAATAAACCTCTATTGAATCTATTTATAAGGTATGAATGTTTATAAAATTAATGTTATATAGCTCCAAAGTTGACTATGTGTTTGACTATGTTCTATAAGTGACCCGAGAAAGAGAACTGAGTTATTATTGATAGTATTTTGATGTTTAAAAATGATCTAACTATTGGAGATTGTTATATAATCAATGAGGACCATATTTATGGATTTTGGAGGTTTGAACAATCCATATTTAGTATGAACAAATGCTTGGAGGCTGACTATATGTTTGTTGATGGTGTTGTTATGAACAAAATAATGTTTGAGCATTTTATACTTTAGTAGAAGATGTTTTGGTAGGATTAATCACCTAAAGATGTATTAAATACCATATAGAGTAGACCTATGTAATTTGAAGTGATCTTGTTTTCTTATTTTTCTCGATGAATTGCCAAATGGGTGAATAGGTCTCCATGAGACTTATAAGGGCTACTAAGGCCTAATTGAAAGGCATATCTACTTAAGTGTGACCCATAGTTGTTATGGCCAGCCTATGAGGATGATATTGAGATATGTAAGATTTATTAAGGGCTAAGGTAAATATTTTGGCTGACCTAGAAGATAATATTCATGAAGATTCTATAAAGAGTAGATACTAAGGTAATGGTTTCTAGACTTGTGAGAGGAGAGTTGAGCTGTGTGAATTCAAATGAAGAAGAGAAAATTTGAAAGAGATAATATAGGTCAGCTAAGACCATCAGAGTGTGAAATATATTAGACATGTTTATCTAATCAACTTGATGTAGAAGGACACATAGGTCATTGTAGCTAATGAGCCTAGAAGAGTCAAGTTGAGCATGTTAGCCCTAGAAGCAGCTTAAAGAGAGATTAGAGGTGAATAGTGTAGATAGAGGTGATCATCATCAGTTGAAGATTAGTAATAAGTGTTCAAGATGATATGTTCAGGTAGCTGAGTGGGTGTTTGGTTTCTTATGGGGTTAGTTATTATTTATAAGACAAAGATTTCTAAAGGTCTAGTTGTTTTAGGTGCTCATCTAGATAGGGTCAGTAGCTCTTTATGGGATTGGTGTCTTACTAAACTAAGGGATGGGTATTCCTTAATCATTTGGTACTAATATAAATGTTGGATCTTGTTTTATAAGATTGTATTCCATATTTAAGATTTTATTGGGTTTTATTCCCCATGATGGTTTCCCACATATATGACGTGTTCATGTGATGTATGCTCTTATGTATGCTTTGGATATACATGCTTCCATTTTTATATTGCTTAATCAAGATTGATGTATGATAAATGTTTAAAGATTTGGGAATTAAATTGGATTATCTTGCATTACTGATTCACCCCCCTCTTAACAATTTTATGTCTAAAGAGGACATGTTTCCAAAGTATGCCCCCACTATATTGGAGAAATCTAAAACTAATATAAGTACCAATGTGGAGCACATGTTTCCAAAACATGACCCCACTATTAATGGAGATGTTGAATATTTAATAGGTGTAGAGACCATGCTTCCAAAGCTTTCCCCCTCTAAATATATGAATTTTAAGTACCATACTATAAGAATGTGGAGAACATGCTTCCTAAGCATGCCCCCACTAAATATAAAAACTATGAATTTGTGGAAGCCACATCCATTTAACATGCCCCCATTTAATCTATAAAATAATATATTTAATAAATAATAAATAAATGTAGAGTACATGATTCAAATCATGCCTCCACTATAATATGAAAAATTTGAATGTGTGGAAGCCACATCCATATAACATACCCCCATTGAATATGAGAACTAGTGTAAAGTATGGAGAAAATGATTCCAAATCATGATCCCAGTAATATTCCCCCCTTTCAGGTGAGGGAAAAAATATTAAATAGAATTTGCCTCACCTCAAAAGGGTAAGAAAACTATACACTTTATGAATGTAACCATATGACATATAGAAGGAAACATGTCTAGGTAAATGTATCATTAAAGCACATATAACCAATTTAATCATATGTAGGCTTAAGATGCATGATAAATATGGAAATGTCTAGATAGTAATATTAAAAAAACAATAATAAAATAAGAACACACATAAGAGTATTCAAAATCAATTAAAAATCAATGGTTTAAGGAGACAAAAATCAAGGGGCATGCCTAAATGCCATAAAATTGGATGGACATGACATAGTCAAATGTACACAAAACAAGGAATGACATATTAAAATTTCCATAGAATAAGAAATGACATATTCAAATTTATAAGAAGGTAAACATAGGCACAGGGCCCCCATATGATAGAGCATATTAAAATGCTCAAAAAAATGAAAGGCAATAGCAAGGCAAAATGCTTAAGGAAGTGTGTAAAGGAAAATAATAAAAATGAACATAAACATGTCATAGTGTCCCACAGATCAAATGTGTTAGTGAAAATTTCAAGTATATATCATATCAAGTAGCATATGTAATGTATAACCTTGTATAATAGTCATGTGTAAGTACATATTTAAGCTCAAACATGATAGTGTAGAGTGATCATCAAATCATATAACCTATGTGCATCAATATTGTATAAGATAGATGCCCCCAACATCTTGGTGATGTGATTAGAGGGAAATACTAACAAACATAATTATATCATGTATCTAAGTATGCCTAGGTATGTGTATATAGGAGTAAATGATATGATAGTCCTTAATATGGAACTATCACATAGATTTCAAAGAGCTAATAGAACATGTAGGTGATGAAAATGTTTTTAGTTTTTTTTGTATTTTGGAAGATGAGGAAAGATCATCCTATGAACTAATCCAAAGTGTGATCATATGTATCTCCCCACTTTAAACATGATGCAAGAAACTAGTGGTACTACAAAAGATCATGTTTAGGTGCATTATTTATCACTATAGCATAAGTTATGATCATTGTATGTATAATATAATTATGAGGTTATGAAGTACCAATAGAAGTAATACAGGTTCTTAAAACCCATGTTTATATACTCTATGTTTTTTTGGAATAGAAATAGTGGGAACATGTTTAGGTTATCTGGATATCTGAATATGGTGCACATAAGATGACAATTATATGGAACCTACCATCTATCTCTAAGGTAAGGGTATCTCAAGTACTAGCTACCAAATAAAAGGGATTTCTCATAATGTATCCTTTTATGATGGATTATCCTTAATAGGATTGATAATTAACTTCCTAGGTATGAATTTATCTTATTTAAGAGGATACTCATATGGAATACCATAAACTATAATTATCTAATTGACATGAATATACTTAATACACTAATTCATTATATAAGGTATTGCTTGAAGAGTATAATCAAATACACTTGTATAAGGTATAACTAAGAAATTAATAACCACATGTGTAGGACTGACCTATAAAGGTAATTAAATCTTAGCAAGAACCTTATAGGACGTCCTATCAAATGCTCTAATTGATTTAGTAGAGGGGTGTAAATTGTGATGAGTATTATAAACACTTGGTTTTGTACACTTTTGTGCCTAAACTGGGACTATGCTCAATTTATATAAAATGGCACATTTAAGCCTAAAAATCACCTAAATTTCCCAAATTAATCCACATAAGGGATTTAATTTCCTATAAATATGATGAGGCTATATTATTTGGCATATTTCCCTGTATACACTAAAAACCTAATTTAGTTTTAACCCTAGTCAAATTACAACCTATTAATTTGAATTTTTTGGCCTATCAAGCTATTAATTCATAACATTTGAAATAATTTATAAAATCCAAAAACACTAAGAAAAATTAATTACATTATAAACCTTAATTAACTTTCTTAAACAAAAATTCCAAATCACATTAGTGAATTTCATTTATCAAAAAAGGAATTTTTAGAAAGAACCTTCTAGGAGGTCCCATCAAATGCTCTAACTAATTTAGTAGAGGGGTGTAAACTATGATGAGTATTTTAGACACTTGGTTTTGTATACTTTTGTGCCTAATTTGGGATTATGCTCAATTTATATAAAATGACAAATTTAAGCCTAAACATCACCTAAATTTCCCAAATTTATCTGCATAAGGGATTTAATTTCCTATAAATATGATGAGGCTAGATTATTTGGCATATTACCCTATATGCACCAAAAACATAATTTAGTTTTAACCCTAGTCAAATTATAACCTATTAATTTGAAATTTTTGGCCTATCAAGATATTAATTCATAACATTTAAAATAATTTATAAAAGCCAAAAAAACACTAAGCAAAATTAATTACATTATAAACCTTAACTAAATTTCCTAAATAAAAATTCTAAATCAAATTAGTGAATTTCATTTGTCAGAAAAGGAATTTTTAGCCAAATATGAAGTTAAAAGGTCAAAGGAGATAATAAAGTGATTTAATATTTCCTAAATATTCCAAAATTATGAGTCACACTTAATAAATATATATAAAGTGAGTTTTCATGCCTCACAAATCTATGAAACTAAGGTGTCAATATTTCATGTGTGCTTTGCACTAACCTAGGGCTAGCTTGACTCAACCTAGGTTATTATTAGACTCAACCAAAGTTTGAATTTAACCTAACCTTACTAGGGTTAGATTTAGTTTTTTAGCTATAAATACAAGTGTCCATAATATATTCCAACAATATTTTGTCTATAAAGTTATTTTCCTAGAATACCTTATTAAATCCTCTGAGAGTAGTGTTATAATGCTCAATTTATGCAAAGCTTCACATCAAGACACAAGTGACTATTGGAGAGATTCTATCACCATGGAGGAACATTTATATAACACTAAAACCATCATAGGGTGAACATCAACATCCTTATGGAAATAAGTAAGCATCAAATTTGATAAAAGAGGTAAGAAATTTGTATTATCTTTATCTCTATTTTGTGATCTTGATTATTATGTTATGCTCTCCCTAGTTCTTAGACAAGAGTGTTTAGTAATAGTGTATTTTTATGCTTGATTTTTATCATTTATACTAAAAATGGACTAATATGAATTTTGTTTACTCTTAAAACACCTAAGGTACATAATGGCACACTCGGTGGTATCATGCATCTTGTATGGCCAAGGACAATGATATGATAAATTTATTTTTTCTAACAAATGCATTTAATTCTTCAAGTTTAGAGTTTTAGTCTTGAAATATGTGTCATTCTATTTTTTAGTAAACAATAGATTTTCCCTATGTATTGATATTTTTCTAATGATGAATTTGACCTAATAAATGGTAGCTTCGCTCTGTAGGTTTTATAGCTTTGAGATTATTTAATGATGATTTTTATAGGTAAAATTACTCTCTACTTAACTATTTTACATCTTATTTCAATGGCTTTGTCTAACATAATTAGTGAATTCACCCTACTAATTAGCCATTTAGCCAAAGTTGCTCTCTATGTCTATGTTTATATGATATTAATGGATTCACCCTGCTAAACAATGGATTTTCTCTATGTTTTTCATAAATCCAATAACTTAAAATGAGTTTTTGTTTACTCACTTTTTTTGGATTCTAGTAAAGTAAACACCTACTATTTTTTAATACCTAAGGGGAGAGAGAGAAGCTTAAACATTATAAAAATCTCACATACATTTTTTGGTACTTAAAATCCACTTAATCACACTTGTCTTTTAGTTCTTGAAGTTTTTACAAGTGAAAACAAGGCCAAGGGACCAAAATTTCAATCACACTTTGATATAGTGTTATTAAAAGGAACATACATTTTAGTTAGAATATTAAGAGTTTTTTCAATTCATGTTTGTTTTCTATTATTAGATAAATTTCAAAGTTCATAGTTAGATTTATTTATTTTTGAAAAATTAGAAAATATTGCATTTATGATCTTCCTTTGTCCCCTTTATCAAAATTAGGTGACCAAAAGTGCTTAAATTATTGCCTTGTTTGTTTAGTCTTGTTGAAACTAATGTTGTGTATGCTCTCCCCAATCTCTCAGTGACTTATGTGACCCAAAAATGACCTATAAAGTATTTATAATTTAATTTATTGAATTTGGATTGTGTGTGGGATCCCATTTCTCCCTCACAAGTTCTCTAAGGGTGTGTTGGCCTAGGGTTTCATCTCCTAACATCATACTAACCCCACTCGATGGTGAGGTATATAAATTAGGCATATGATACTAGGATTTATAGGGGGATGAATGGATAACCTCTTTGATCCTAATGAAAAATTAGGTTAGGTATTGATAAACATTAGAATTTACTAAGTAATCCATGGTTAGAGTCACTGTGTAAAGGAATAAACCCTTGCATAATAAGTTATCAGGTATGAATCAAATTGATATGATTGTGACCTTATGTTAGCCACATGTTGAGATTTTTGTCCCAAAAAATTCATTACATATAACACCCTAAGGGAGACCCCCTTCATTTTTTAAAGAATTTTTTTGGAATCCTTTGAAAGACCCATCTTTTCCTTCACCTTGAAGAATTCAAAACTTTGGATTTAAATTGCACTTGTGAAAATTCCTTCATAGGTTTTGGATCCTTCAAAACACCCATACCCAAAACCATGGAATCTAGAGCTCACCATGCACTTTAAATGTTATTGAACATGCAAAATGCATGGTGGGCTCCTGATCCTACCATGCACCCATTTGGTAGAATCTAGAACTTGGCATACACTTTGCACATTTTCACAATGTGCAAAGTGTACGACAGGCTCCCGATCCTGCCAAAACTTTAGTACTGCCTTACATGAAACCCAAAACCTTAGGTACACATTTAACATTTATAATGTGCAAAATGCACCATGGTCTCCATGTTTGGCTAAACATTTACCAATTATACACTATAAGACATGGAACTTTGAGTGCATTTTACACATTCTAAACATGCAAAGTACCCCATGGGTTCTACCTCCTACCAAAGCCTATCATCTCACTAATAGAGACTAGACTTGATTTAATCAGGTCCAACTTATGCTAACTCACCAAATATCCTCCCATATAATGTATAAATTGAAGTGCACAATGCATATTTTAAAATGTGCAAAGTGCATATCAAGTTCTACCTTATGCCAAAACTAATCTTCCTATAGAGAATGGACCTACTTCAAGCAGGTCCAACCTCCACCACTAACCACCTAATATCACATTGACTATAAGTTTTTTTTAGAATTTTATTATTTTTTTAAGTTACTAAGTGCTTTTTGAGCTCTGGTCACCTATGCCCTCACTACCAAACCTCAAATCCATGTGCAAATCTAAACCTGTAATTTGAGTCACAACTAAAAAGCTTCAAATCCATATCACATGCATGTGTAAAATGGTAATTCCCTTGATATTATGCCATAATATTCTTCCATTTGAAGATTTCAAATTGTTCTCATTTCTTTTAAAATTTCCTATTCAAATTCTCATTTGGCTTTCCTGATTAGGGGGTTTCCCTTAAAAACCATCATCTAAATCACTAGAGGTTAGATTTGTGTGGTTATATTTTCAAAATTAGAGTGTCTAGGGTAGTCTAGGGTATTCTAGGCTTTCATTCTTGAAAATTTAATTTCAAGGTTTATAAATCCTACATACACCATTATCTAAGGAAAACCATAATTTTTCCTTCCAAGGTTTTGCATATGAAATCAAGGCTTTCTCAAGTAAATATTCCCTATTATATAATATTAAATAAAAAATGGTGAATATTCCTTCAAAATATTCCCCTAGTGTCCCTATAGACACTGGACCTACCTTAAACACTTGAGAAACCTACAAGACTTTTAAGTACCATGGAGAGTGGACATGCTCTGAGCACATTCCACTTTTATTGTAAATCTGTCATGCCTCAGGAAAATTTGACCCCCACTAACTCCCAATGCACTAAAGATAGTAGACCTAGCTCAAGCACATATCACTTCCATCAAAAACCTAATATCCATCAAGCACCATGGCCATTAGACATTCTCTAAGCACCTCAAGGTTTTTTTGGAGAATACAAGTGCTCCAAACACTTGTAAGTTCCACCGAATCTCACAGTTGATTTCTTAAAAGTAGTAACTTTAGTTTCCATGTCTCCCAATGAAATTAATTTAAATTCTATGGTCCCTAGAGTGACTTCTTATTTGGAGTCCAATATGGTAGAAATAATAAACAATAATTTAGGTCACATTGACCTAGGAGATTTTTTGGGTTAGGATAGGTGCAAATTTCAAAAGCGACTGAATCCAAAGTATCTATGACTCTAGTTTACCAAAAGTTGTAGCCTTTAGTCTATTTGTTTATATCCCCAATTCGATCCTCATAATGGCCCTATATTATAACCCTGATAGAAGATAAGTATTCATTGAAATAGGGGAGAAGGTTCTTGATCTTGACCCTGACATTATCAACATAGTGTTTTCCATCCCTAAATTTGAGAGCTATTTAGATATAACTCCACAAACATATACACAATTTTATGATGAGAATAAAAATGGATGTCAAAACATTATTAAAAAATAATGTCTCAAGACTCCCAAGCATTATTACACTAGATCTCCCAAGATTATGTATAGATCTAATTTCATAGAGGAGGTAGGAGATATTATAAAACTATTTCATAGAGTCACTAGTAATCCTGATGTCAAGTGTTATCAGGATTGGATGTACCAATATATCTGGATCATTAGAGAGAATAAACATTAGCTACATTAGGCCTAGTTAATAAGTGATTCCATCCACAACTAATTGATGGAGGTATAGATGACAAATAAGTTATATACAACATCATATATTATCATATCTTGGCCAAAGGGATATTGTTCTTAGGACTCAATATAGTACTTGAGGAAATAACTAGAGTCTATAAATACTACCTTAACCTTACACTACAAGCTAGTAGATAGTAATTCAAGAAAGTTAATGATGATTTAATTTACAAAATCATCATCATGTTTGATCAAGATCTTGGGAAAATAAGGTTCTCCCAAGTAATGAAAGATGATTACCAAATGGGGTTCATTATTCATATAGTTCCCCACCTACTCCTACATTAGGGAAACTAGATTCAATGGTTATCCTTACACACTTCCATTATAGGTAAGTGACAAATTGGCATTGTTAGAGTTGGTCAGGTAGTAGGTGGATATACATAAGATCTTTTTAGATAGACATAAAGTAAGGATACATTTCCCTATTTTTATTGATTATTACACATCCCAATAACTTATGAAGGACATAATTATGGAGGTGAATATGTGCCAATTAACATTGAGTACCATGGATTCTATACCTTACTTTGACCCATAAGGTAAGGTCACTACTACACTAAAATTGGAAACATATGAACATGTACCATATTATGATGATTTTTTGTAAGACTATGGCGATGAAGAAATGGTTAGAATGAGGGACTTTTTAAGGATGTCCCTATAAAAAATACAATATTATGATCTGGCATTAGTCCATAAGGACTTGGTGGATGAAAAATCTAGAGTAGATCCAATCTACCTCACATAGATCATTAACATATCTCTACCACCAATGAGGTGGTTAGTTCCTAAATCCTTCTCTTTATTTGATGAAATAACCCTTATTATTAATAAAACTATCATTTAGCTAAGAATTAAGGGTGTGCAAGTCACAAAGGAGAAAATAGGGGTTAATGAGAAGCTATTACATATCAAATTATGAGGTATCACTCCTTTAGAAGAGGGCCCAAGTGAATTAGAGGAAGAACCTGACAAAGGAAAGAAGAGGAAGAAGACAAAGACAAATAAGGGAGAATCTATAGAGGAACCAATTTATCTTTCAATTAAGGACATAATACCATCAGCATAGGGATTTAAATTTTTATATCTCTTATCCTTTGATCCTATTTCCACTACTCCCCCTTCTCTTATGCATTTTGTATAAGAGGTTTCAACACCTCTACCAATTGCCTCTACTCCTTAGGTATCTTAGGTCATGATTATTCAATAAGTTTTAGATCCTCCACCTTCAGTTTCAACCTTTCATTTTGTCCCTAATTTACCTATCATTCCACCCACACAAACAGTCCAAGTGAAATTAGCACAAACAATTAAAGTGGACACTTAGGGTCCCCCTATAGTGGATTTTCATGTTTTCACACCACTTTTCCTTCCTCCCACTTCACCTTCCCTATTTGATCACTCTCACATTCCATTCCATTTCCTTCCCTCTCATCACCCTTAATTAATAACACCACCCAGTAGTACATTACCATGGAATCAATCATCTTGATTATGGTTCTACATGCCACCTAAACTCCTAGGATAAGTATTGTTTCCCTTTCATCTTAACCCATTATTTTCACATCACCAACCATTAGTGGTCCTACACACATAATTGATACATTTAGTGTTTTAGATTCCATCCTTCCATCATTTCCAAAATTCATAACTCCTATGTCAATTCCATCCCTCATTCCACCAATAGGAATAACTACTTTTGTTGCCTCCACTTCTCCCATTTCCACTATTTCAACTATACTATCAGTAGAGGTTGGAGTGACTAAACACTTGAAGAAAATATTTATTTATAAACCATTTATAAGAGTGAATCTCCATAGGCACCTCCTAGGTATCCAATAGTATCATATTCCTAGGAGTCTCCCTTAGTCATAGTATTAGATAGTGTAGCTACATTAGGTACATATTATTTGGTGATAGTATCAGATCAACAAAAAAGTACCCTTGGTTGGTTAACATAATTAGTGAGAAAGAAGTAGAAAATAATGATTAATCTTATAAATATGGACTTTGGCATGTTATAAGTCAAGAATAAATAAAAAACCACTCCCAAGACCCTCTCAAGGACATTCATTGATGATAAATGAGAGAGATATGTTGAAATTATGGTTCCCCCACTAGACAAATCAAAGGAGGATCTTCTGGTGAAATATTATCAGGTTTCTCATATATACCTTGATCAAAAAATAATAAAGGGAGTCAAGCATGATGTGAAAATAGGTATTACCTCTCTCTTCTAGAGAATTTATCATGATAAAGCCACCAAGGATGAGCTGAAGAGAAAGGTAGATCAGTTGACCGAAGCACTAGCTAGTTTATAAATCTTGGTGAAACATCACAACAACTGTAGGTAGTGTAGGCAATCAATCTATATCAAGCTATAATTGATTCTATATGAGATATTTCTCACATGGTAAGGGATATGACATTCATTGATGATAAATGAGAGAGATATGTTGAAATTATGGTTCCCCCACTAGACAAATCAAAGGAGGATCTTGTGGTGAAATATTATCAGGTTTCTCATATATACCCTAGTCAAAAAATAAGAAAGGGAGTCAAGAAAGATGTGAAAATAGGTATTACCTCTCTCTTCTAGATAATTTATCATGATAAAGCCACCAAGGATGAGCTAAAGAGAAAGGTAGATCTGTTGACCGAAGCATTCAACTAGTTTATAAATCTTGGTGAAACATCACAACAATTGTAGGTAGTGTAGCCAATCAATCTAGATCAAGCTATAATTGATTCTATATGAGATATTTCTCACATGGTAAGGGATATGAAAGAATGGTCTAAGGAAATGATCATAAAAGGTAATAGAATTCTTACAACCATGATGGAGCATTATGGAGTCATCATGGAGAGAAAAGAAAATTTGAAGGAATAGATTAATAGTTATGAAGAAGAAGTTCAAACTTTAAATCTATATCATCCCAAATTTATATCCATAAAATCAATTTATATTAATACCCTCATTGCTAAGAAAATATTGAAAGATGATGCTGAGCATAAAGAACTGCATAGAGCTACTCAATTTTGGATAAGAGGGATGATAGAGTCTACTGAGCAAGCCAAGGAGGCTCATGATAAGGTAATTGATGTGTTATAAAAGATTGATGATATGATGAACTTAATTTAATGTCAACCAGTAGATGATGCCAATAATCTCCATTAGGTAGAATAGGTTTTGAACAATTTCAAAGCAATAATTGAGGAGTCTCAAAAGACATAGTCTTTGTCCTAAGATCCATTCACAAGTTCATCAGGTATGAGAAAGCAATTGATCAAATGAGGATAGAAATACAAGTCATAAAAGACCCTTAAAAGAGAATTTTTAAATGTCTAGGTAGATTATGCAGCCTCCAAAATCTATTCTTATGAGTTGGATATGGAGCAAATTCTATAAATATTCAAGGCATTTGATGCATATAAAGAGAAGCTATGGGCCAAGAATGATAATAAATCTAAGGAAATTTTGGACATTAGTTAATATTTTCAAATGTTATCATCTTTTTAATTTCATTTCAAAATATTGTAAATTTTAATTTCAAAAGTACAACTATATTTTTATATCTCTTTTGAGAAAGAGAAAAACATGTTTTACACTTTATATTTTTCATAAAGTAAATGTTTCAAAAAGTAAAAAAGCAAATTACAATTTCTTTTTTGATAAATGTGAATTGTTAAAAAGGTGCCAAATTACAAAGTGTAAAATTGCATGGTTCCTTTTGAAAAAGTGAAAAATAATAAGAAAGTTATAAAAGTCTCACTTAAAGTTATCCACATTAGGTTTTTCATGAAAATAAGCTTAGAATTAATTTTCAATGCCATCTTTTATTTAGAAAGGTTAATTTCTATTTTTGGCACCACTTTTTTGCATGGAGAGTTATTTTTAGTCACTATCAAATGGATAAGCCTTGCATGGAGATATTTAGTTATAATCATGCCACAATATGCCTAAGATCACATTGAACTTGTGCATGTTATGTTCTAGCCATTCCATAAGTCTAAGATGCCAGAAATAAATAAACTCACCTTTTTTTGCATGAGGGTTTTTATATCTACATGATTTTTTAAACTAAGCATACAAGTTTCTACAACTATGTCTTCTATGATATATTTTATATAAAATTGGATAGGACCCATAGCCCAATCAATCTTTTTGTTGTTAGTGATATTTTTCTACACTTTGAATGTATTTACTACAAGATATAACCTTTGGAGAGACATAAATTTGAAGATTTGCCTTTCTTGTCTTTGGAATCTCTATGTTGTGAAAGTTATTTGATTATATATGGAAGCTTTGTCTTTTATTTTAGTCTCAATAAAATTCATCTTTGGTATTTTACCCTCTTGATAATATTCTTTGGAATAAGGATCCTTTTCCCTTTTGTGAAAAATAGCTAAAATACTGCCTATGATTTTCAAATTTGTATAAGTCTATGCTTGAAATAAATTCAATGTAATTACTACTCTATTATCTATGTGAATCAAGCATTCAGATCCACTATAAAATATTAGGTGAAATCACCATATTTTCAATTATCTACAAATTTCAATTTTTAAACCCTTTTACCCATCAAAACCCTAGTTTATGATTCAAAAAGAATTAAAGAGTGAGATTTCGACAAAGCTAATATTTTATTAGTTTGCATCAAATTTAGTGAAAGGAAGTTGGCCTTCTCTGGAGATTAACCTCAAATTTCTAAGGTCCCATGGATTTTAATATTTTTCCATTATGCCATTAGGCACTTACACAACAAGCTACAAGATCAAGACATGTATAATCCTATGTGATAACACCACATTTAGAATCATTTAGTGTATTCGATATTTATAGATTTTAGTCAACCCCACTTATCATGGAATCTATTTTAAAATTTCAAGTGCTCTTTACTCTAATTTTGTGCCATGTATAAATGCTTGAGAGACATAGGGTGTGTAGAAATTCAACCTACACCTGTACTTTAATTTTGGATTAACACTTAATTCCTCACAAGCATTAATATATAAATGGAAACTTTCGTAAAAGTTATGCATACCCATGTTATTTTAAGAGATATGATGAGTCATTAGCGCTACTTCTATTTTCTTTGATTCACATGTGTTTTTATAATAAAAGTATTTTTTTGTATCGTTGCATCAAAACGAGTCCAACATGTCACATTGTTCTAACACCACTTTAGCCTAAGAGGTGCTACTCTATCCATCTTGTGTCATAATTTTTCCTTAGATATTTTTCCTAAATAATTTGTATCACTTATTTAAACATGGCATTATTACACTACCCATTTCAACTCAAACATTTTCCTTAGAGTTTTTAGTCTAAAACTTTTATCATGTCATTAGTTTAAAGGATATTTTTTATGTTGCCTAAACAATTCCAATATCTTGTCACTTTTGAGACAAATTTCTAAGCCCTTGTTATACCTCTTTTATTTCAAATGCATGGTTATGCTTCCCATTTTGGTCTAGCCATTTTGCCTTCAAACATTTGAGTCTTTTCATATTAAATATAAAAATCAACCTTTCAAAGTGAAAATCCTAAACTAATCAAATTTATGCCAAAACCTCATCTAATTTGGGATTAAGTTGTATACCTTTTGTATTTGGATTGTGTTACTAGGATTGATTTCATATTTGATCGAAAATACCCCTTTGCGTAGGCCTAATTATTATTTTTTATTTTGTGCCTTGTTTGGAGAGTCTTGTGAACCAATTTTTTTCCACATGCCTTGTTTGAAGTTTTTTGTGCTAAATTTGGAGGTCCTAGTTCCAAGGTTAATTTTAATGGTGATTTTTAATTAATTCAAGAATATTATAGTTTTATAAATATGAATTTAGTAATTTTTTTGGGTATTGAAGAGCTTAGAATCACATAAATTTTTTGGATGAAAGTTTATTTTTATGGTCAGATCACCTACTATTTAAAATAAATTCATTCATATAAATGTTTTTCACCTGTACCTCAAAAGGAAATCTAGGTACATTTACCTTACAATAAACATGTAGACAATCATCTACATATTTACATATGATAATGGACATTTGTATATGTTGATGTCTATATACATATAGTAATATACATACACATATGTTTATGGCCATTCACATGATCTAGATGATTGTTTAAGGTGTGGATGGTCATCTACATCATGTGGATATCTATCTGCATCATGCAAAAATTCATTGATAAGTGAATTTAAACCTAGTGGTGACCATATAAAACCTAAAATGATAGTAAAAATACTCAAAACATAAATATTATTATACATTTGGATTCTTCTAAAAAAAATACAATTTCAAAAAAAATCATCATAATCCAAGTTCGTATGGAAAAGTTACAGCCTCAAGAAGTTAGATAGGTTAAAGTTCACTTTTGTGTGGATGTCCACATGATGCATATGACCATCCAACACCTTGGATGGTCATCTACATCATGTAGACATCTACTGATAAGTGCACTTTAACCTAGCCAACTTCTTGAGGTCATAACTTTTGCATACAAACTTAGATTGTAATGATTTGTTTTTTGAAATTACATACCTTTTTTATAGGAGTCAAAATATGTAATAATATTTATGTTTATATAGGTTTTGTATTCATAAAATCTTTATTCTCTTACTCCATCTCTTGATTCACCTATATAATTAATCACCTTCTAAACTAATTCACCACCATTGTGAATCCAATTTGTCTAGGAACCTCCAAGGAATTTTTAATATAGCACACTAAAATAAACACTACCTAGTTTCATTATTCCAATAGTATTTTACGAATCAAATATCAAGTCTTAATGAGCCATCGAGTGTCATCCTAGCTAATTGCTTTAATTTAGCTTATTTTTGAGTTTTTGTTTGATTTGTTTATTTTTGAGTCTAGCCTTTTTTTTCACACTAATGATTATAATTTCCTTTGGGAAAATCATTGATATCATTTGATCCTAGTTCACAATTGTTATACCTTTGTCTAGACACTTTCGTCATTGATTATAACTACCTTTGGGAAAATTAGTATCTTAGTCATAGATGAGTTTTGAGACTTTGTGTTACTTTTTCCACCAATTATAACCTCCTTTGGGAAAATCAATCTCATTTTACTAGATTGATTTTGCATTTATTTTATCCTAACTTTGCCTAGTTTAGTTTTTTACCTTTTGTGCATCTTTTACAAAGCCAAAATTTATTTGTTTTTTGACTTTGATTATTATTTTTTACTTTAGACTTTTTTTCACATGACCTATCCATGGATTTGAACATGACTAATTACACACATCATGGGGTTATGTAGAATCGTATGATGACATATCTTATGATATAGATCCCTATCCATCTTATAACATTTTATACATTAAACAAAAGCATGACCCTTTAACATAATATCTAGTGACTATACCTCCTTATCTTGACCAAGAACTAGAGAAAAAAAAATATTACCTTGCTCAAATGATGCATAACATTGAATAAAACTAACCACAAGAGCCCTACTATGTTACAAATCCAACATAGACAAGCTATGATCCATACTTGTATGAACTTCATTTGTAAGATAACAAAGATAAAGTTGTTTTTAGACAAGTCAAAGTAGGAGATAAGTTTCTACCATACTTCCCACATGAAAGTCTAAGTAGTTTGATTAGAACTTCTAGTAATGTGTCTCAAATTTAACAAATTGAATAGGCATCAACTAATTATATTCAAGCTTCAGTGCAAATGTCACATCAAGACCAAAACATGCTTGAAAAATGGAAAGGCCTTATGGAAAAACAAATTGAATAAGTATAGAAATCATACCAAAAATATCTCAACCTAAATCATGATCTTAAACTGACAAAGTTTAGAAAAGGTTTAAAAAATTCAAATTCAAGTTTTCAAATTTCAATTTTAAAAGGAACAAACTAACTAAATCAAATTTTTTTTAGGATTTTCCAAATTGTACAATGCCTTGAATAGCTAAAGTATGCAACTTAAAGATAAAGTAGGTCTTACTCACTTAGGTACAGATTTCCCTTAATATAATAATTTCATTTCTATACTAAATGGGGGTGGGGGGAAATGTAGTAATCTAAATATGGTCACAAATAATTTATCATGACTATTTTACCCATTTTTATTATTATTTAACTTGTGCATTTAATTTACAACTATTTAACCAATTTGAGGCATAAGAGAGGACCTATTTTATCTTATGACCATAATTTATTACATGCATAAATGTTATGACTAATAAAAAAATATATCTTTTCATATATATGCCTAAGTCCAAATACAAATCCCAACATACTTCCTTATGGGAAAGAATCAACTGAGAGGGATAATATTGATCATTGATATAGTCCCTATCAAAAAATTCTATCATTCTCCCGTCCATGACCATATTTTAAAATAAAACCCTTCATAAGGTCATCTTCTGTATTATTAGGTTTCCTTGCATATTTTAATCTCAATGGAATTGTTGTAAATAAACAATCAAATAAGTTATTACATAAATAATAATTTCATTTCTCAAGGTTGATTGACAAAAGTACACATTGAGAAAAATTTCCCTATTATTACCAGATCAAGTTACATTCACTTCAAATAGTCCTTAGCCAATTGTTTATCCAATATTATGTAACCTAAATCCCACCTAATCAAGTATTCAAACTAATTTTATATGTATTCACATATTCAAAAGATTTTACATTCAAAACTCACTTAGGTGGGAGAAGTACATGGAATTTTGATCCATCTTTGGAGTATTGGTGTGTAGGAAATGCTCAACATAGTGGAGTGTTGAGTTCTAGCATAACTCTAACTACTAACCCCTTTTTACCTCTTCTTATCATAAATATCCTTGTGTGATAAAGATATGGTTTTCAACTTCAAGAAATCATATAGTAGGTCTATGTTTAGTCATATAAAATGTCATTTAATGCAATAAGTGTAATTTGAGACCACCCTATCCTTAGATTAATCCTAGATCTATATTAGGGCCTATTTTGATCCATTTACAACTTATATGCACATATAAACCATGCTAATAGATACCAAAAGATGCATTGATCCATCACTTAGGCATCCCAAATACTTTTTCTCACATTCCAATCACCTATAGAATAATACAACACTGTTGGTATATAACACAATGATCTATTGGAAAAGGGGGTAAAATTGTTAATATTTAGCTTCTTTCACCCATAACAGACATATTTCCACTCCCCAAATAGTTTTATGTTCATCCTAGACTTATTTCATGTCTCAAAAAACATCAAAACACTATATAAATACCATTCTCATTCATTTATCCCTTAGATGGCAATTCTCATGAATAAGATTAGAAATAGTTGTGTAAATTAAGGTTATTCATTCCTATTTATCCTTATTTTTCAATGCATCTATCTATAGTAGTCCATATCTCAATTTTACTTAGATTTATAGTTTTAAGTCACACTCAAAGCATTCAAATTGGCCTTCAATCTCAAGAATACTAGCATCATTATCACTTACATCAACACTCAGATTGGGAGAACTACATCGAGCTTGATCTCATTTTGAGGTATTGGTATGCATTAAATGCTCATCACATGGGGTGTTGAGGTCACATCCATCCTACCCTAATAATGCCACTCTTCTTATACTTATGTTCATAAAACTATAAAGATCATGGAAGTTTAGGTTACATAATGAAATGAATAAAAATAAAGAATAGACGACGATCTAATTATTGATCATGTAGGTACAAGATTTTATAAATAGAGCGAAGTTATACCCAAAAATTCATTGTTTCATCTACACAAGGTCAATAACACTGCATAAAAGGTCAATAATGTAATGTACTATTAGAAAATAAGGCCACACTACTATCCAAAGAAGATTATAAAAATTGTTCTCTACTAAAAACACTTTGCCTTACTCCTACATCACTTTCTAGCTTTCCACTTGCCTACTTTAGTCATATTTTCTAACTAAGTACACCCTTTTTTATTCATTTCTATTTATAGGCTAATCAAAAGATCAATTATTGTACAAATAAATGGCTATTGATAATGTAGTATTTTATTCCCTAATTTACATACTCAACTCTTTTATCTACTTAGGGTTTTACATGAATTCCCAAAATAGTTAAATCATTTAGTAAACTTGACTTACTTGGAATAGTGCCAAAAACCCTAGCCCTAGATGATCTTAAGGTTTGTATCCTTCTCTTTCTTATTTCCATTAGATGTGTTAGGATTTTAAAATTTGATATATTCTATTTTAATATCACTCTTTCATTTTTTTTACTATATGCCATCTAAAATAACTATATCTCTTCCTTTAAGAAAATGTTCTAGGCTTAGTGGTAATCCTATTGAACATACCCAAATTTCTTCCATTTGAACTTATAACATGGATAGAGGATCAGTTATAACTCTTATAATTGATACTTAACATCTTGATTATATGAACTTCAATGATAATACATTGTAACATGAGAAATACAATCAAGATCACAATGATACATAAGAGGGGACTTGGGACACACTCCCCCACTATGATGGAAATATTATAATCAATAAAGATGATATATTAGAAAAACTTAGAGATAGAATTTGGGATCAACCCCATGATCATGCAAAAAAAATTTAATCTATATTGGAAATAATTAACACATCACTTGGTCAATCCTTGAACCCCACAGATGCTAATATTATTACACCTATTATAGAACCAACTTAGATTCTATAATAACCTGTTATAATAATCCAACTCTCACAAGTGTTAACACCTCCTATAGATAGAACACATACCGCATCTCATAATGTGTAATCCCTTAGGTAAGTATTCTATTCTTTATAGTCTAAGGTGTTACATCTTTAGCAGGGTACCACTAGACCATATCATGCCTTTGACTCTCATGTACTAATATATACACCATTAGCATAATGTATAGAGGAAAATTATTTTCCATCCATATTTTTGGAATCCAATATTATTATATATGATGGTAATGGTGATCCATAACATCATCTACATGCTTTTCATGTAGTATGTTTGGATTATGTGTCTAATGATTGGCTCCTGACCAAGTTGTTCCCTTATAGTGTAAGGGAATATGAGTTATAATGGTTATATAATCTCCATAATAATTCTATTACATAATTTAATCCACTCATATATATATATTATTGGCATAATTATCAATAAACATTAGTGGCAAAGTTTTTTTATGCTCAATTTGATTAACTAAATAAAAAATCTAATAAGCTAATAGCTGAGTATGTCTTGTGATATAAAACCATATTAGAAAAGAAGACTATCCCCATGGAAGATAGATAACCCCTAGACATATTCAAGAAAACATTATTACTATCATTACAAGAATCTATATTATTAAAAATATTTCCATCATTTATAGATTTATGCCATGTAGTGAAGGAATGCAAAGTCAAACTTCTCTCCATGGGCAAGTTAAAGTATATAGACATATCAAATTCAACTAATAAGAGTTTAAATAAGCTCAAATATAAGGTGAGGCCCAATTATGACAAGAATGAGAAAAATACAATAGTAAACATAGCCTTAGATCTATCTCCCCATCTAGTTTTATTATCTCCTCCAAAGAGACTTTTACAAATATTCCTAAATTACATGCTTGTATTCTATAGTGAATTTTTGAATGCAATGTCATATCTCTCCCTCCCATGAAAGAGGTTGATACGCCTATACATATTCTAAATATTTTTGATTCTAATGCATTTTGTGATTATCATAGGTCCCAAAATGATATTATGAACAAATATATTAACTTATGACATAATATCCAAGATTTGATAGAGGATAATATCATTGATGTAAGCACTCCTATAAAAATACCTAAATCACAACCAATTGAAGCAAAAGTAATGAAAACATTTTATAATACATTTCTAAAACATATAGCTAATGAGATAGTAGATACTTCATGTGTTTATTATACTTATCAGGCACATCCACCACCAACATCCTATCATCCTCATATAATGTACACATGCCCTCTACATAATATCATTGGTGTGTATCATATTATAGTGTTAGCTATGACTTTTATCACTTTTTGAGAACAAGAGATAGTTGATGATGACTCAAATTTAAATTCACTCTTTATATGAGCTTATATTATTCATAATCATATTCATAATGCCATGGTTTAAAATGGGTCAAGCATTAATATATGTAATATTACACTTCTACATCACTTATTATATTTAGATTGGGATATCTCTCTGATAGATATAATTATTTGTGGCTTTAATGGCCATGTCAAGAGATCCATTAGGAAAACCATACTTATATTATAGGTTGGTCTTGCACATGTGGACACCAAATTCATAGTTGTATATAGTGCTAGAACATTTTATATGTTATTGGGTAGGCCTTAGATATAATATCTTCAAGCCATACCCTCCACTATACAAATATGTCTTAAGTATATACATGTTAATCAAGTTGTTATAGTTGATGGCCATCAATATGAGTATAATTTACCTATTCCATATCTAACTAAACAATGATCACTAGTAATATTTCCATCCATTATCATAGCTCAAATATTAGTTATGCCACTAGTACTACTGAAGTCTAATTCTACATCATTATCATGTATACACTCTTTCTCATGAATACATTTATTAGAGAGACCCCTACATCATAAACATGCTATAAATTATAAAGAGCCTCTCTATACTCCATTCACACCTAGATTAGTATTACTAATTTTCCATATCACTTTGCATAGAGAATCTATGCCAGTTATAGCTTCTACTAGATGGTCCCCAAGAGCCCCATAGTTCATGGGTCATATCAGTCACCTCCGCAGATTCATAGCCACACTTCAAAATCAGATTTAGACAAATATTTTTCACTATGTTTGGTTCCCACATCTTAGATACTTCCTTTCACACCACATGTGATTGATCTTCATTTACTTGATATAGGTCACCTTGATATTGAGTCTCTTTTAAGACTCATCAACTAGTATGTTTTATTGTTACTTGTACATAGTTTCCTCTATCTTAATTCTTGTATATAGTTTCATTTTAATGTTTATTGTACATATATTATAGGTTGGTCTTGCACATGTGGCCACCAAATTCATAGTTGTATCTAGTTCTGGAACATTTTATATGCTATTAGGTAGGCCTTAGATATAATATCTTCAAGCCATACCCTCCACTATACAAATATGTCTTAAGTATATACATGTTAATCAAGTTGTTGTAGTTGAGGGCCATCCATATGAGTATAATTTACCTATTCCATATCTAACTACACAATTATCACTAGTAATATTTCCATCCATTATCATAGCTCAAATATTAGTTATGCCACTAATACTACTAAAGTCCAATTCTACATCATTATCATGTATACACTCTCTCTCGTGAATACATTTATTAGAGAGACCCCTACATCATAAACATGCTATAAATTATAAAGATCCTCTCTATACTACATTCACACCTAGATTATTATTACTAATTTTCCATATCACTTTTTATAGAGAATCTATGCCAGTTATAGCTTCTACTAGATGGTCCCTAAGAGCCCCATAGTTCATGGGTCATATTAGTCACCTCCACAAATTCATAGCCACACTTCAAAATCAGATTTAAATAAATATTTTTCACTATATTTGGTTCCCACATATTAGATACTTCCTTGCACACCACATGTGATTGATCTTCATTTACTTGATATTTGATAGTGAGTCTCTTGTAAGACTCATCAACTAGTATGTTTTATTGTTACTTGTACACAGTTTCCTCTATCTTAATTCTTATACATAGTTTAATTTTAATGTTTCTTTTACATATATTATACCTATAAAATACAAAAACATTCAAATATTTTCTCAAAAAATACAAATTTTATATTGTATGCATTTCCATGGTTACATTCTTTTTATTTGCTAGGTATTACATATATTATCTAGGTTAGTGTAGTTGGTTTTACAATACATACTTATTTTAATTATTCCCTTCAAGTCTTCATATATTAATATAGGACTCCAATAATTCACCCAAATCTAGATTTGTTATTATTCACCTAATGAAGGCCCATACACATATACACAGATTCAACATTGACATATTAGCCCATTAGGGGCATCATACACATAGATTCTAGTTTACTAAGTTATATATTTCTATTCTCCATATCATGAATTTAACACTAATTATATATTTATATTTACCATTATATTCTACAATAATTATTTACTAAATACTACTACTACTACTACTACTACTACTACTACTACTACTACTACTACTACTACTACTACTACTACTACTACTATAGAATTAGACTATGTACATTTTTGATCTTATATATATTTATACCACATGATTATGCATACTTTCATTTCTAGCTTTACTAGTCTAGATTTGATTGTCTCTTTGCCTCTACATCTATTAAAGGGAATTTGAATATTCTATTATTATATGGCTCTAATCCAAATCTTTTCATTATGTATATGATTTTTACATGTGCACATGTCCTTGTGTGTGTTTTTTGATTGTGTAGGTAAACATTTAAACATGTCTTTCCATGTGGATCTAATCCAACCTTGATTTTTCTTTGCAGATGTGAACATTTTAACATGACCGTATATGTATTCATTTCTTAAAATTAGTGACATGTGCCCATGTACCTTGTTTTATGGCCCCATGGTCTACTTTGCATGTTTCATGTGTTTATATGCATTCTTTCATGTATGTGTCATAGCCATGACACCTCTCTCTTTCTTGTTGATTTCACGTACATTTTGTGATACCATGAGGGACCTCATGAATTTATCATTTCTCCTTAGGTGCCTTGATGGACATCATGCCCCATCCCCCCAAGTAGTTTACTCATATTATATTCTAATTTTTTGTTCATATACATGATTATATTGTTATATCTATCTTGAAAACCTTGTGAATGTTAGATCTAACATACATCATGTCTTTCCAACTTATGCTCAATCTCTTTTTACATTCCGATGTCATGTATACACTTTATATTAGTTTATCTTGTAGATGTCATATATTTTCCATCTAACATACATGATGAATAGATTCTATTTTAAGGACAATTATTGCATAGGTTAAATACATCCCCTCAAAAGAGGGGTAATTCAAAAGAGTTTGTCATAGAGATCAAGCTATCCTAGTTCATTAAAACCTAGTCTTTAGCATGTAGACATAGATTATAGATCTATAACTCAAGAAGATACAGTCAAATAAAGTCATATATAGATTGATATTAGTTTTTCTTATAAATAATAATGTTGAAAAATAACACATTACACTACCAAGACTATGGTGCACTATAGTCCACCTATTATTATATTATACAGTATCCTCAAACATAGAAGATTTAAAATTATAAAAAGTTACAACATGTACAATTTAGATAGTCACAATCTTAGTAATAAATTATTAGACAAGCTCAATATATACTTAATTTTTACATAAAATTACATAAGTTTATTTAGATTAGGGAAATAATGACCAACATAATAACTCCTATTTCAATTTTAAATATGCACAAACATGTATTACTATGACTTAGTTTAGAATCTATATGAACACATATAATAATTAGGGGCATGTGCATAGAACATTAGTTCCATATGTTTATTTTTGAACCAGTTCTCTTAGATGGAATGAGAACTCCATGTCATTCTCCATGTTGTATACTTTAGACACTATATGTCCTAGTTTAGCACCAAGATTACACTATATTGATGTGTCATTCCATCTTCAATGATTGTCATTCCTAAGTGGCCTTGATATATTTTACATTTATAAGTGGCTCATAGCCTTTTTACATCCCTAAGTGGCCCCTGAGCCTTTTTTACTTTCGATAGTTTCCATGTGTCCCAGAGCCACCTTACAAAGTTTTAGTTAAATCACAAATTTTAAGTTTCATATGCATCTACTACACATGAGTAGGTAATGATGGAGTCATATCCTAATTGAGTTCTTGATCCACCTAAATAAGAGGGTTACATGAGTCATTAGTCCAATCCAAGTTATTCATAAATTAAGATCCACTGAATAGGGGTGGGAAATGATGGATTCAAGGCCAGATTGAGTTCTTTAGCCACCCACACATGGGGATTGGGTAATACACAAACCCATTATAAGTTATTCACCATTTCATCACAATATACATGCATACATAGTATGTCACCATGTTTTTGCATTGGTTGATGTACCCAATGAGGTGTATTCATTCTTTTCCTCTCTCTCTCACATCTCTTTACTCAATGTTTTCTTTGATTTTGATATTTATTAAGGACTAATTCATATATGTTTAATTTTTAGGACATTCAATAGAGCACAATTCACAAATTCAAACCCACATTCATGGGCTTCACTTCATAGGGAAGTCTAGGTACATTTATATTTCATTTATCCCAGTCATTTCTCTTTATTAAATTTATATAATAAGGGGATTGAGGTAAATTGAATCATCTAAAATATCATTTAATGAAATGAGTGTCACTTGATACCACCCTATCCTTATCTTATCCATAGACCTATCTTATGTCCTATTTTGATCCTTTTTCATATTATATGTGCATCTAATCCATGCCTAAATATACCAAAATCTACATTGATCCATCACCTAATAATCCTAAATCATTTTTCACACATGCCAACCATGTGGAAAATAGCATGACTCCTTTGGTATATAACATAATGCACTATTGGCAAAGGGGTACCATAATTTATATTTATATTTTTTCACCCTTAAAAAATATATTTAAACTCCCTAAAGAATCTTAGGGTCTACTTAGACTCATTGCATGTCTCAAAAAGCATCAAAACACTAAATTAAAACTACTCTCATTCATTTATCCCTTAAATGGAAATTATCATGAACAAGATTATAAAAAATTATGTAAATTAAGGTTATTGGTCCCTATTTACCTTTATTTTTATATAAATCTATTTATAGTATCCCAAAACTCAAATTTACCTAGATTTATAATTTTAAGTCACACTCAAAATATTCAAATTAGCATTCATACTCAGGAATACTAGCATCTCTCTCATTTACTCCAACACTTAAATTAAGATAAATACATCAATATTGATCCCTTTTTGAGGTATTGGTATATAGGCAATGCTCAACATATGGGGTGTTAATGTTATGTCTAACCTACCCTACTAATGCCACTCTTCTTACACTTGTGTTTGTAAAAATATTTGTAACCATGAAGGCTTAGGGTTATATAGTTAAATTAATCAAAATTAAACACAAATGATGATATATGTCTCAATCATGTAGGTATATTCTTCACATAACATAGCAAAGGTCTACCCCAAATTTCACTACTTCATCTGCATAGGGTTAATAACACTACACAAAAGGTCAATAACATAATGCACTATTGGTAAAGAGGGTTGTTCTACTATTTAAAGATGGTTCTGACACTTTTTATCTATTGAAAACACTTTTCCCTACTCCTTGATCACTTTACACCCTACCACTTGTCTATTTCGATCATATTTGCTAGCTAAGTACACCCCTTTTTATTAATTGAAAATTATAGGCTAAGTAAAAAAATTAATTATTGTAAAAATTAGTGGCTCTTGATGTTATAGTATTTTATTCCTTTATTTACATAATCATTTCTTTTATATACTTAGGGTTTTACATTAATTCCAAAAATAATTAAATCACTATGCATTATTTTAAGTATGAAATCAATGTAAGAAGATCTAATTTTCACTATCACACCTGACTATTCCTAAAGTTCCAATTTTATGTGAAAAGATAAGATAGAACAACATGGACAATAGGGGTAGTTAATGATGTCCTCTATTGAGTGTTCATATCCTTGATGACACTCAGGCTAAGTTTATAGAAGGTTTCTCAAGTTTTTGCATTTTATATGTTCCTACATTTTATTTCTTATTCAATCAACTAACAACTTAGAAAATTAAGTTCATATCTCTTCTGAATAGTTTAGTCTTATCATTTTATGTTTATATTTATCTATTTAAATCATTTATTTTTAGTTTACTATTTAAATTTTGTTTATAATATCTTTCCTTGTTTTATTCCATTTATGTGAATTAGGGTTAACTCTAATATTAATTTAAATTCATCATAAACACTTAAAAACATTGTTGTAAGATTGCCTTAAAAATTAACATGTCACTCATTGGAATTGTTTATATTTATTATGTAAGCCTAAATTTAATTATTGGTTTGATAAAAATGTAACTACAAATTATATTTATTCATAATTATATTTTTCAAAAATTTATTATCAATGGAACGAAATGAAGTTAAACATTTTAAGATGTCTATAACCATTTGTTTATGATAAGTAATGGTCTCTTCAAGTACCTATCAGAGAAAATGGGGTCAAGGAATTTATGAAAGAGCCTTTTCTATTTTGAATGTTCATTATATTCCATAAATGATGCATACAAAGGCTATATGATACATATTTATCAACACAACTATATTTCATTTATAGAAAGTGGCATGTACACAAAATGGGTATTGAAATACTAAATTAATTTATATCTAGTTAACTTTAATATTTTTAATATAATAGGAATATAAAATAGAGAAAATAAAAAATGGAATTATTGGAATCTAGTTATTGTGAAAGTGGGTTGTGATATTATATAAACTAGAATCTTAAACTATTGAAAATGGATTCTGATATTAGTAAAAATACAACTATAATGAAACTAAAGTATGATATTTGTGAAACTTGATTCAAATAGCACTAACATATAAAATTAAAATCAACCTATTCAAAAAATGTTATAGATTGGAATAAGGTCACATCTATTGAAATGTTTGGTTGTAAATGATAATAAAATGGGGATTTTTTGGTTTTAATAAGTCCACATCTATTGAAATGTTATGGATTGGAATAAAGAGAAAATTTCCCAATGTTATCATGTTACTCATGCTTCATTACATACTTATCCTGCTAATTATTTTAATTTAGATACTTAAATATTATTTTAAAAATATGGATATTTATTTGTAATTAATTATCACTTAAATTCATAATATAATGAAGCAATACAATGTGTTGATCATGATGTGAGAATTGTCTAATAGGCATGTTCATACTTTAGATAATTGATGAAGTCTTAATCTAGGAATTACTTCCCATTACCAAGGATTTATATGATTTTTTCTTCTACCAATAAATATGATATATTCTCATTCAAGAATGTATTATTTGGTTAAGATAAATCACAATGATCAATTTAAGACATCTTCTAGTACTTATTGAGAACATTTTTCTAAGTTGTCATGCATTTTGGTCATTTAAACATTAGTGCTACTAATCAAAGGGTTATGAAACATATATTTAATGATTACATGTATGGTATTTTATAATAATATTTTGATCATATTATGGGGAAATCAAATACATATGAAGACCAATTCAGGGACTTACATGGAACATTTATAATAATATGAAAATAAAATTTAGGTTAAATCCTAAGAAATACTTATGTGGGATTAAATATAAAAAATATTTTGGATTTATTTTTTCCCAATATGGAATCAATGTTGATCCTTAAAAATTATACCTCATTTTTATGTTTTATTATAATTTGAATTAATGTGACAATTAATCCTAATTTATATAAACTGAATAAAATATACTATAATGTTGTAAATGATTTTTTGACAAGAAAATTAGAAGTAAAACACTAAATTTGATAAATTATAATTGACTGAAGAAGACCAACTGTGATGTTAAATGATAAAATTAGATATTTTTTATCTAATATCTAAATTATTTAATTAGTTATAATATTGAAATGGAAAAACATGGATTGTATTTATAACTACTAAGAATTTGGAATCAAAACTAGAGAAAGACAAGATCGTCCAACTTGGGATATAATTGACTACCACTATAGTCTCAATCTAGGTGATCTATTATTTTTTAAATTAGTAAATTGGGTCAATATCATGTATAATATCTTAAATTAGGTCTATATGTGGAGATTTAACCTAAAACAATTTCTAGAATACTTGCACATAACTTATTCAAATTTGAAACCTTAATAACACTTGCAATGTTTAAAAACCGACAAATAGCAAAAGTGTTATTATAATGGGATATGTTTACTGTAATCACCTACATAAGGAATAAATTATTCCTTCATGTCTAATACTCCAAATATGGAATTCATCCCCATGTATTTCTCCCACTTAGAGTACTTTATACAATTTTGATCCTTTAACTTTACGAATGCATCTAAATATGATTTGAATACTTTACCATTATTTGATTTGGATTATTTAAAACAAAATTTACACTTGGTTGAGGACTGCTTGAATTATTTAGAATAGTAATATAGATTAATAATATGGAATCTTTTTTCAACATATAGTAGTGTAAGTATGCTTATGTAATTAAATTGCCAAGTGGTATAATAAGTGACTCAAGTGTGACTTTATAACAATCCAAAAGGGAAAATATCATGATAAAAATACTAAAAAATTGATCAAAAATAAAGGGAGGGTTTAAATTTAAAAGTTAGTTATTACAGGGTTAAATATATGAACTTATCATAGGGGACAATAATACCAGCCACTATTTTCCCCTACCAGACATTTTTGTCCTTTAGGAAAATATGTGGCTTTTGGGTCCATAATTGTTTGTACATATGGTTAAGGGTGTTTTAAGGTGTTCTAGCATTTATGGATGAATAATATAGTAACTTAAAAATAAATAGTTCTACATTAAGTTCACAAGTAATTTAAATTGAAATAGGGCCAAAACTCATAATCAAGTATTTATGACCAAACTCTAATTATACCATTATTTTTACTCTCTCAATAAATTTTCCAAAGATTTTCATGTCACCCATGCTCCCTTGCATACTTATCCTGATATTTGTTTGAATTTATCTACTTTAATATTATTAAAAAATATGAATATTTATTTTTAATTAATTAAAACGTAAATTCATAATATAATGAAGCTAAAAAATTTATTGACCATGATGCTAGAATTTTTTATTAGGTATGTTAATACTTTTGAGATTTGACCAAAGGTTGTTCTAAGAATGACTTCCCATTTCCCATTATTTATATGATTTTTATTCTACCATTAAGTTTGATAAATACTAATTAAATAATATATTTTTTGGTTAAAATCAAATTAATATAAATCCCATCGATCAATATAAGAGATCTTCTAGTAATTATTGATAATATTTTTCTACATTGTCATGCATTTTATTCATTAAAACATTGGTGTTACTAATCAAATGTATATGAATCATAAATTTCATTATTATGTGTGTAGTATTTTATAATAATATGTTTATGATATCTTATGGAAATAAAATAAATATGAAAACCAAGTCAATGACTTGCTTTGAATATTTAAAAGATTATTAAAAAAAAGTAGGTTAAATCCTAAGAAATGAATATTTGGTGTTAAATAAAAAATATATTGGGAGTTATAATTTCCCAATATGGAATTAAGGTTGATCCTAAATAATAATAATTGATTGTTATATTTTATCATAATTTAAATTAATGTGGTGATTAATCTTAATTTATATAAATTGATTAAAATATACTAGAATATTGTAAATGAAATGAAAAACATAGATATTTATTAATTAGATTCAAAAAATTTAACTAGACATAAGATTGAAATTGACAAATAGGGATTGTATCTTTAAGTACCTAGAATATGTACTAAAACTAGAGAAGGACAGGGTCATCAACTTGGGATATGATCAACTACCACTATAATCCCAAACTAGTAGATATTATATTTTTATTAAAATTATGAACTCAGTTCATGATCATTTATGAAAATTTAAATTAGGTATATATGTGTAGATTTAACCTTTAAAAGTGTGGAAAAGAGTTGTAAATAGTTTATTCAAATTTCAAACCTTAATAGGGATTACAATGATTGAAAACCTAAAAATATAAAATGAGGGAGTGTAATTGGATAAGATAACCCCAAACACATACATGAGGATTGAATTATACCTACATATCCAATAATCCAAAGAAGGAATTCATGCCCACACATTTCTCCCACTTAGAGTGATTTGTGCATTTTTGCTCCTTTGAATTTATGAATGCATCTAGAGATGACTTGAATATATGATCATGTTATTATTTATACTGGATAAAATAAGATTTTGCATTGGTTTAGGATTACTTTAAATGTTTATAATTAGAATTGATAATATTATGGAAGATTTGCTCAATGTGTAGTAGTGTAAGTCTACCTCTATATTGAAATTGCAATGTGGTATAATTAGTGACTTGATATAGGAAAATCACTCCTAGGTGCAAAATTTTCACTTTTATATTTCATTTCAAGTTATTAGTTTAACTCTAGGTACCCAAAAATTTGAATTTAGCTTTTCCTACCAAAAAGGACTTTTTAAAATTTTGAACTAGTTAGGCTTAGTTTAGGTGCTACAAGTGTGTTTGGAGGAGATTTAAAGTTATGAAATTTTTAGATTATACCCATAAATGGACTGTGTAGATAAGACACTTGTTTTTGGAACATGTGTTCAAGAATTGTCTACTTAAAATATATGCTTTAACACTTAGTTCTTTTCTTGAATTGTCTTGGAAGGATTTGAAATCGATTGGAGAAATTTTAAGAGATATATATATTGGTGTAAAATCATTTTTAGAGATCATAATTTCATGTGGAAAGAATAATTATCTCTAATAACCAAGAGAAAGACTTTTTATTTGATTTCACTTATAGTGGTAGACACATTTTCTATGTTTTCTACGTTTAAGAAGATTGTGTATGCAATAGTTTTAAAGAAAAATCTTATGGAAAGGTTGTCTAATTGTGAATATGTATTTATAAGCTATTATAAATTATTAAAAAGTTTATTTATGTGGTTATTTAATTTAAATTAACATATTCTGGTGAAGCATTCAACCCGGACCCTGTAGAAGATTGTATCCCCACACTCAGGCAAACCAAAATCTTATTAAAATTGATGAAAAAATGTACTATAGAATGAAATAACGAGTTAAAAAAACTATAGGGTTTTTATATACCCTATTCAATCTTTAAAAATGTTTTAAATTCAAATAGGAGCTTAAAACATTAAATTTTCTCTTCTTGGGTTGACACATTCAAGGTAAACCCTTTATTAGGATTTCAAAACTAAATGTGGCATTATAAACATTTATACCAACGAAAATTACTCAAATTTGGTGATTAGTTGGGTCTTTAGTTACTATAATATATTTTGGAGTTTATATCCAAGTATAATACATCTATGTATGGAATGAGAGGACTGTATGTGAAATAGGTATCTAGAGACCTAATTGAACCTAGATGAAGTTTATAAAGTTCACTTTTGGGTGGAATTTGAGAAAGAAAATTATTGGAATGAAATAAATAATTAAAGGTTATCCAGAAATTATTTTTATTTCTTAGGTACTATCTTCTTATGACTATACAACTATATATAGTACCAAAAAGGCTAGAAAAAAGTAGACAATCTAAGCTAATAGCCATAGGTTTATAAAATTGAGGGATTGTTGCTTAACCTTTGCATCATTTTTGGTATTAGGTCATGTTAAGACACTTGAAATTTATTTAATGAGGTGATATTATTTGAGAGGAAGATAAGTTAATATTTTTTGGTCAATTATCTAAGAGGAGACAAGATGCCACCTAGGAGAATTGTAGTAGGTGAAAGGGAAGAAACCATCTAAATGGTGGATGTAATATTACAAGAGTTGAGGAATCTTAGAGTTGAATTTGATTCAAGACTCACAATATTTGAGGTTAATAAAAGGAGAGGAGTAGCCATAGTTTATTTGAGTGGCCAAGAGGGAGAAGAACCATGAGCGCTAGAGTTAGAATATGAAGTAGAGAGAGAAAATGAAGAACAAAAGTTTGAATGGTTATTGAAGGTAGTGAAAGGGTAAGGATCAAATCCCAAACTAGATCTTATAGTAAATTCATGCAACATCAAAGGATAAAAACTCATTGATTGGATACGAGAGTTAGATAATTATTTTTCTTTTGGGGATGTACCAAAAGAATAACAAGTGAAGTTTTCAAGGACCAAAATAAAGGGTCATGCATCCCTATGATGGGATTACAAACAAGATGAGACGAGAGAAAAGAGAAATCAAGATTAGGTCTTGGGATAGGATGGTTGCTAAGCTAAAAGGAAAGTTCTTGCCTAGTGATTACATCACAAATTTGTATAAGAAGTTTGAAAACTTGAGACAGAAAGAAGTGGGAGTAAAAGAATATGATGAAGAGTTTTACAAGATAAGTATCAGATCAAGTCACATGGAGGATGATAATGATAATGGGATAGTTATCTCAATGCTTTTAGATATAATTTTTAGGATGAATTGAGACTTCCTAGTCAAAAAACATTGGAAGAATGTTACTAGTTGTCTTTAAAAGTAGACACGCTTAATAGGAGGCAAAATAAAAAAAATAGAGGAAGAGGTAGAAGTTTTAGGGGTATAGGTTAGAAAGGGGGTAGAAGTAACTCAAAAAAAGGTTAAGGGGAGTCTACTACTTCATAAGAGTAGATATTTAGTTTAAGAGAGGATTAGAGGTAGAATACCATATTTTAGAGGTGTTTATTCATCAAAAAGTAGAGGATTAGTTGGTTTTATAGGTAGGTGATTTAAGGGAAAGGATTTTGATTGACATAGATATTGGTAGAGTCTAGAGGACTCGCTAGTAGGAAGTCAAAGAATAGAAAATAGAAATCATATTGATTAGGTAGTTGAAGAAGAGAGTGTGTGTTTTCCATAACTTGTGGAGGAACAAAATGTAGGTGAATATTTTCTTATGAGGATATTGATGATCAAGAAACTTGTTGAGGTCAACATACCCCTATTCTAAGAAATGAGGACCCTTTTTCAATTTTTTAAATTATGTTATAAATTATGCATTCAACTTTATCAAAATGCATTATTGAACATCATGTTTGATCTAGTTTATATTGTCATGTTAGCATAAGTTTCATTTGATTTTATATAATGTTGCTGAAATTTTACTTAGATGTTTCCGTCTTATAATATCCATGGATTTCCATTGAATTGAATAAGTGTTTAGGGTTTTATACTTCAATGTTAATTTGACCCTTAGTTGGTTGACTATTATGGTCCCATTAAAACTATTATGCTAACATTTGGTCCCTAATATATTAATTGATTCTAAGCTTAATAATGTTAAAAAAAATTAGTATAATTTCTTTAGCCTATGTTTTTATTAATAGATTCATATTTTTCCATGGGTAAATTTATTTCATTTTAGACCTAGTTTAATTTTATCTTAAGTTTTAATTAAATTTATTAACTCATTAGAACCTTAGTCTAAAATTTATGCTAAGTATTTCTATATATCCCATGCCCTTCATTGCTTTCACTGTTATCAAGTATGAAAACATGTGGGATTGAAAAGTGTCAAAATCTTAGGAGGATGGAGCTAAGATCAATAGCAAGTAGATGATTCCCCAAAGTTAACATGTCAAGATCCAGAATGATAAAGCATATTCTATTTTGTAAAAGTAAATCTATGATGAGCATAGAGTCAAAATGTCAATGAATCTTGAAAAGAAATGTAATAGTGATAAGTGTCACAATCATGGTGAACTAAATATAAATTAATGGTTTGCCTTTAATCAGAGGTATAAATAATAGATCAATGGTCTATACTTGATTGTAAATTTGATAAATCCATAGTACACATTTATTCCCTCAGATCAAGATCACTAGTACATGTCTAATCTTGTAAAATAAGATCAATGATGAGTAACAAGTCAAGGATTCAAAAATACCATATTGCACATGATATTACCACATGGTGTAAGAGTGTTCAAGTAATGGAGACTATTTTCAAGGTGGATAGAAAGCAATTGATGTTACCAAGTGGCACAATCTTGTGAACCTAGTTAAAAGAATGACAGTCATAGTGAAAGTCAAGACCAAAATACTTCCAAGGAGATCAAGGGTATGCATTTGATCTAGCTTCAAGAGGCACAAGATGATGACACATGTCCAAGGAGACAATGATCACAATTTAATCACCATTAAAGCTTTATGTAAACCTCTAAAAATCCCTAGAACATATGGAAAACGTTAAATTATCTCTAGATTCATTATGTTAAAATAAGAGAGTTAGATTATCATTTATAAAAGGATAATTTAATTAAAATTATAAAAATGGTAACCCATGGACACATTTTGAAACAAGCTATTGAGCTATATATATCACCAAATTCAAGAGGCTGAGTGTTCAAGGACACAAAATTTGTATCTGCTTCATTAAACATAGGGGTAATAATTGCTCTAAACATTTTTGGATAATTGAGAACTAGGGAGTTATAACCAAAGAATAAGATACAATCCTCTCAATAAAGAGATTATATGATTATATTGTGGCAATCCAGATGATGGGACTACACTTTGCTATTGCTAAACTAGAGGTACTTCATTGTATCAATGCTCTTAGTCCAATTTTCAAAGAGATTAAAATTGATAAGGGTATATTAATTCATAAGAATAGATTAAGGAAAATTGCATATATCTCTCCTATTGTGTTTGATTCCTACTAAAAAATTCCTAAACCATAGATAGACCTAACTTCCATTAGTTCATAAGCCAAAAATCATAACATGATAGACATTTTGGGAAAATGGTTAGAATTAGGTAACCAAGTCATTATAGATCTTATAAATAATGTCCTTGTAAGCTAATTTAGACCTAGAGTTAGGATAGTCATGACAATGCTAAACAATTTATATGGGTGTGCATATATTTCTTATTTTGAACCAATGTGGGTCCCAAAGGTATACTTCATCATTGAATAAGTGTTGATTCCTCCATTAGGTTAAATTATAAGTATTTCCCTAAGCAGACAAATATATGGAATCATGAATAATGAATTCACTTGATTCTACATGATGTTTTATCTATTATATGCCCTATATTCAACCACCAATAACCCCAATCAAAGATAATGGTCACCCAATGGCACCTAGATTGTATCCCAGTACTATTCCAAATTGCATATATATAAGTATAGAGACCACATTCAATTTATTTATGACTATGTTTACCTTGAATTGAGTGAATCCATTAATTATATTCATATGATGAGAAAAAACCTTTTAATCAAGAATTCAATTGAGGTAATGTGATACATATGGTTGTATCCTGATTTCACTATTATATGAAGTGAAGGAACTCAAATGGCCCCTCTCAAATTACATATTCATGTACCTAAAAAATTATCAGAATAAGAGGTGGCATATCAATTATTTAATGGGATTGATGGAATTTGTAAGACCAAAAGAAATGGACTCCTACATATTTTTACCATGTCAATTAGTAAAACTATTTTTAGGCAATGGGATCATATTGATGTTGCTTAAAATCATAGATTATCTTTCAACCTATAGATTGATGATCATAGGTAATGGGATCCATATGGAAAGGTAAAGTAACATTTGAGGAGCAAGGGTATTTTGACTATAACATATGAGCTTGAACCTAGTTCATTTGACTTCATATACACTAAATCATCCTCAAGCTATGAAGTTATTAGGAGATTAAAGGAACACAACATAAAACCTGAGTCCAAATTATATAGAGACCAAAAAATGGAAGACAGATGGTAGCTAGGCCATAGACAATATCATTTGATAAATTTTAGTTATTCTAGGCTTCCATTAATATATACACAAGCAAAGCACATGCCTAAAGATAAAAAACTAAGAGAAATTACTTTTAGCTCCTTAGCTCCTGAATCATCTATAATAGCCAAGTAAGATTCACCTCAACAAGAGGTTCATATGATAACTCTAGATCCTCATGAGTCTCTTTAAGATTGATTGAGTATGCTATCTATGAAATATGAGATATATTTATAGGTAGAAGAGGAAAATGTTGAGGAAATAAAAGAGGAAAAAGTAAAGGAGAAAGCATTGGACTTGATATTCATAGATCTTCCCAAGAGGAAAGCTAAAACTTCCATTATCTCAATAGCTAAAAAACCTAAAGTGACTATTACACCACCTTTGGAAAATGTTAATCTATTCAGTGAAGATAAAATCATATACGGACCACCTATTCCTAAATGTTTCATTTATGAACCAAGGTTATAAAAGATACCTACTTATCATCCATGGGCTTTAGTCAAAGATACTAATATTCCTATACAATAAGAGTTAAAACTATGGATCCTTGCCTTACAAGAGGAATAAGCAAAGAGATTGTCTACTCCGATTCAGTCAATTGACATACAAGTAGGGAAATAAATTAAAAAAATGATTCAATCCTTAGTTGGGGTTAGATTTTATCTAGATACTACTAGTTTATAAAGAGTGATTGAGATAATAGTCATGGAGGGTGGTGAAGAGATTATATATCAAAAGTTGGAACCTTTAACGCATTTGAATCAAAAAAAAGGAAAAAATAGGGGAAGCCCATAAATTTGAATAATATTTTATTTATTTAAATCAATCTTAAGAAGAAATTCTACAAGTTTCCATCAAAGGGATAAAGCAGAAGAAAAAGAACTTGGAAGAGTAGTCTATTCTATCAATTCTAGGAGATATTGTCAATAAGTTTTAAGGAATTATATATGATACATTTATTTCATTAAAAACTATAAGGTCTAATTTATATGTGGTAAACAAACAAAATTCCATGGCTATGAAACAACTCAATCAATGGTAAGCTTTAGACAAGAAGGTGAAATAATTGATCAAGATATTGATAGAAAGCCAGATTCTTGAGTTTAGAACAATCAACCTAGAAAATTTGAATATGGATATGATTATATTAATGGATAAGATAAAGGATATAATTAAATGGTTAATATATATGAAATATATTTATAATGACTTCAAAAAATTAGATAATATAATGTTGTAGATACTAGGAGGTTTGATTAAGGATCCACCCATACTTAGTCCTACTGGCATTATAACTAATGAATATTTCAAACATAGGGATATTAAATTCATCCAAGAGGTGAATAAAAATATTTAGGTAAATATAAGGGAAGACAAATATCACATCTTAGATATGGTTTTGTCATTAGAGGATAAAATTGGCAATACTAGAAGCATTAAGGAAGCCTTGGACAAAGTTGATAAAGAATTCAAAAAGTTGGTAGGGCGAGAAGAGGAATTTTTAATGGAGCCTATTATCAACATCAAGTTGATTGATACATAACATGAAAAGGCCACAATAGCATAGGTGTCTCAAAGTCAACTAAGTTGACTAGTATATTCTTTTATACTAAAAAGCCTTGTAAATCATTTGAAATAATATTTTATTTTGTAAAATCATGTGTGATTTATAATGAACCTATATTATAGGTTAGTCCACTTAACAACTATAATTAATTATAGAATTTTTTAGATGGACATCTTTCCTTGACACTTGTCTAATTATCATTTGATAGTGACTAGCTGATATACCTCACAATCTTCTATAAAAGGAGGTATTGTCATTTGTAAAGGGAGGATATTTTTAGAGAAAAAAACATTATATAAATTTGAATCAAGTAATGAAATCAATGGAATTATAATAAAATTGTCTCAAATTTATTTGTGTGATTTTTATCATGGATGATTCCTTAAGTATCTAGTTCAATGTTTAAATTTGAATTATTTTCATGAATTCTAGATATGCATATGTTAATGTAGAATTGTCAATTTGAGATTATGATAGGTTGATTGATAGATTTTAGATTCATTTGATTTTCCTTGCTCTTCTTGAAGATGTGCATATGTAATTTTATTGTATGAGTAAACCTTTAAATTGAATTTGATTTCTTATTTGCATTGTTTCAAATATCCTTAGATATTTGCTTGGTATATGATAGGATCTATGATTTTGGAAATTTCATGTCATATGTTGGTTTAATGCATGTATTTTATGAAATTTAATCTTTATCATGATGTTTGGACTCAAAATAGAAACATCCTTCTTTTATACCTTACCCTACCTATTTTCTCTTTATGTTGATCAAGTCACTGTAGTTTAGCTTTTCATTGTAAATATTCATGATAGATTAGGTTTTAGACTTTAGGTTATGATCATAATTCATTATAATTAGTTCATATTACTTTAATATTTCACAAAATCTCTAAGACCATGGTTTCTCCCAACAACCACTTATATTTAATTTTGTGAAACAGTTATATAGCTTGGTCACTACTCCATCACAAATCTCAAAAAGATCAAAACTAGAAATTCATGCAAAAGATTCTTTGAATAGTGAAATGAGAAGTGTTTTAAACACTATGTAAACCTTGTCATACACTTTTATACATCAACAAGTGGGAAATTTGTGCTATAAGAATGGCATTAAGTTAAATCTTTGTGAATTTGAAATATCTTAGCCAATTTTAGTGAATTTTGTTCAAAGATCAGTTGACTCTTTGCAAAATTGTGTTTTTCATAGCTAAATTGTGTAAAGATCATTGATATTCATGGTTTTAGACCAATATTTAGGATTAATTATCTAAATATATCTATTCTTTGAATATTTATGAAAAATTGTTGCAAAGGTAGTTTAAGTTTTGTGAATCTAACATGTTTGAGGTTTGTGATAGAAATTTTGTTCAAAAATTGGTTGATTCTTTGCAAATTTAGGTTTATTTGAACTTATAAGTGTAAATATAACTCATACTCACAATTTTGGAGGTATATTAAATAAAATTCAACTAAAGATCACCATTATTTGAAAATAATTGTATGAATTTGAGAAATTTTTTCTTAAAGTATAAATCTAACCATTTTTCTTTGAAAATATAAGGTTTATACATCATATTTCAAATAGGATTCAAAGTTTTAAAGTTGGAACTACTAGTAATAAGGACTAGGTCAAGGTCTGAGATAAGGCTACCTCTTCTTTCTTTGGAAGTTAATACAAAATCAAGAGCTGATAAAGGTGAGTGTAGGGTTTCTAAATCTCAACCTACTTCACCTATTCAGGTTGCCCCTACATTCAATCATCATCAAGGTATGGCTTAATTGTTGCATATTCTATCAATGTACCTGGTTAAGCAAATGATTTAAGTAGAAATATTTACCTTCTTTCAATCCTAAAAGTGTTGTCACTACTGAAGAAGATATCAAGTCCTTTAAAGATGTTTTAATATTATTAAATATTGTTTATGAATATATTGCTTTCATATTATGTTCATTTATTTTTAGAGATGTAACATATGATTAGTTAATCAATCTTCGTAACAATTACATTACCAGTTTGAATGATTTCAATAATTATTTCATTGATCAGTTTGGGAAAGTCATTAGTTCTTATGTCCTTTATCAATAATTCACTACTATGAAGAGAGATTCAAATGAAACCATTAGAGATTTTAATGCCATATTTCAAAATATGTTTAGTAGAACTATAGTCCCCTCTAGGCTTGATGAAGATTTAGCTTTAGAAATTTACAAGGATTCTTTAGATCCAATGACTTCTATATTTTTGAAAAGATCTGTTGGAGTCATAAATACATTAGCCTTGGCTTATGCTAAAGATGTGAAAATATGTGATCAAATGCAACCCCACATTTACTTAGCATATATTATTACTAACATCAATATTAATTTCTTTACACTAAATGTCATCCCAAATGTAAATTAAAGCATGATTGATTTGAATCAAACTCTAGTTTTAAACCAATTAGCATTGAGTCATGCTCATCTTGGTTAAAACCTAGGATTCCTAAATAACACTACAAGTGGGTCTCATCCACAAGATCAAAGAGATATGTTGGAAATATTTATTAGTGGTACTCAATTTCACAATTTGGATGCACCTAAGAGTGAAAATGACTCCATACTCAAAATGGTTCAAAAATTGAGCACTAATTTTCTTCAGTTACAAAGATAGGTAGGTAATACTAGGGAAAGCTCCAATATAAATTAATCCTATAAAAGGTTAAATAGACCTAAAAAATATTTCAAAATGGTAATAATAACAATAAAAATGAGTCATCTATAAATAAAAACATGCCTAACATGAGCAATTGTGATGTAGCTTTAGCTAATTATTATAGAGTTCATAACACTTCAAAGCATGGTGAATTAGATTAAATAGAATTTTGAAATGCATTTGAAGATTTTTAATATGAACTAGATATATTTGAAATTTTACCTAACAAAGATAATATTTCAAGTACATCTAGATCTTCAAAGTCATCTAAATTTTATGACATAACTCTTATGGTAAAGACATTTTATTTTCCATTCCAAGATGAGAATGAACCTTATGATAATCTAGAGGAGATTCATGATTTTAAATAGTATTTAAAAAAGACTTATCCATTGAGTAATAGATTAAAAAATCAACCATTGACTAGTTCAACTCAAACAAACAACTTTAATATTCCTCTTCATCCTAAAGCTGATAACAATCATAGAACCTCCAAAGGGAAGTAACACTAGAAATAATGTTGATTCATCTATTTATTTTACTAAGAGTGGATACAATATTATAAAGGATATGAATAAGATTAAATCTAATATCACTTTACATGAATTGACTCAAATTACTAAATATAGACACTTATTTCTAGAATCTTTAAGAAAAAAACCTAGTAAATCACAAAACATTGTAAATGCCAATATAGTGATGTATAAAAACAAAGTAGAGGTTCCACCTCTCTTACTAATAATTATATTTTTTGGTAAGAACTTGCATAATTATTTGTTAGTTTTAGGTGCCTTTGAAAATATCATCCTAAAAGGTATTTGTGAAAATCTTGGTTTAACTCCAATTTGGTCTGATATAGTAGTGACTCAATTAGACAAATCTAGAGTTAAAGTGATTGGTGAATTATTGAATGTGCATATATAGCTTGATTTGGAGCCAAGAATATAGAAATTCATATATATTCAAGTGGTGGACAATTTAGATGGTTATGGGAAGTTACTCAGTAGGGATTAGACCAAACATTTAAATAGATACATGTCAACTAACTATTATCACATGTGGCTATTATGGAGGGGAGTTCCCATTCAAATTCAAATTAAAACATAACCAAAGATGAAACACATGATCACTAAATATAATATAGATAATGAAAAGGTCAACATTGTTAATTCTGATTTAGGAGTCTACACTCTTGATGCTCCTTAGGTACGTATCTCTAAAGACTCTTATGCCATGCTTAAACTTTGGAAATTATATGTTGATGGTGGTAGATGAAAATATAGATCTATAATAGGAATTGTTTTAACCAATCCCATTGGAAAATAATATGTTACTTTTTATTAACTATAGTTTCCTTGCACTGATAATTTGGTAGAGTATGAAGTAATAATCTTAGGATTATAATTTGCTATCAAATATAAGGTTAAATAACTACTATTTTATGGTAATTATAAGCTAGTAGTCAATTATATTATAATCAAATATGAATACAAATTGTCTTATCTTAATAAATGCAAGTGTAGAGTATGGGACTTGATAGATTATTTTGATGTTTTCAACATCATTTCAATCCCTAGAGAAGAGAACCAGTATGATGATGAAATAGCTTAAATTACAACCAAACTTATGCCAAATCAAAGTTACAAATTGGAAAACCTTAGCATTTAATTGGCTCCATGTCCCTGAGTTCTTGACAATGTCAACCATTTGCAAGTATTTAATGATGATCAAGAAATAATAGAATTCATGAACAACTCAGGAGTATCTGAGTCTCATATTAGATGAGGTCAATGAGAATTCTCTTGATGAAGAAAAATTTGATGACAAGGTAATATAATTAAATGATAACAAAATTACCAAATGTATGATTGGCTTAGAAAGATAGTTTGATCAAGACAAGTTAGCTGAAACTATTAAATTTCCCAAAGTGAATTGGAAAGATTATAATGTAGTTGACATAGGAACTTAAGGTCAATATAAACTAGTAAACATTGGTATAACATGCATAAATGAAGTGTTTAAAAAGTCTAGAGAATTGTTAACTAAGTACAATGATGTCATTGTATGGTCCTATAAAGACTTGAAGATCTTTGATCCTAGAGTCAACACCCATACGATTCCATTAAAAGAAGCTTGTAAACCTTTTAGACAAAATCAACGGCCTGTCAACCCTATTTTAGAAACATTTAATTATAAATTAGTCAAGAAGATATTAGATGCAATAATAGTTTTTTCAATTATACATTCTACCTGGGTAGCTAATTTAGTACTAGTTAGGAAAAAAAATGGAGAGATTAGATTATGCATAGAATTTAGGAATTTGAACAAATCTTCTAAAAATGATAATTATCCTTTACCATATCTTGACCAAGTGATTCAAATTGTTAGTGGTTCTTCCATGATATCTTTCTTAGATGGTTTTTTAGAATATAATCAAGTACTTGTAACAAACAGGGTATAATGAAGATTGTATTCATAATAAAGTGAGGCACTTTTACTTACAAAAAGATGCCTTTTAGACTCATCAATATACGAGATACCTTTTACAGAGATATAGACCATGCCTTTCAAGGTATCATTGGAAAATGCATTATTATATATATGGATGACCTAATTATGTTTTCTAAAAATAGGGAAGATTATATAATGCATTTATAATAAGTATTTGAATGTTGTAGAAGGTACATAATTTCCCTTAACCCTAAGAAAAGTGTTTTTTATGTAATATAAGGGAAATTTATAGGACATGTAATAACAAAAGATGGGATTTATATAAATCTTGATAGAGTTAATGTCATATCTAATATAGAACTCCCTAATAGTAAAAAATAATTAAAGTCTTTCTTTGGGAAAATCAATTTTGTAATAAAATTCATTTTTGGTTTTGCAAAGATTATGAAACAACTTAGTGACATGCTAAATAAGGATGAAAAGGTCATATGGAATGAAAAATCAAAGAAATCCTTCAAGGATATTAAATAATTAATTGGATGAGCACCTATGTTGTAAGTCCTAATTTTACAAAATATTTTAATCTTTATTCTTTTGCTTCTAAACATAGTATAACAATTATTTTAACTCAAAATTTTGATAAATGTGATCATCCAATTACATTTATGATCACAAACTTTAATAATATCAAGTTAAATTATTCTCTAATTGATAAATGTTGTCACTTGAACTTGTACCCAATGAGGAGATGAAAAGTCTCTCCTTCTTCAAGTGGCACAATGGAACCACCTCAAGGTTGTGGGTCACCAAATGTGAGATGGATCTCTAAATTAGGGGCTAGTTCCCTTTGATGCATCACTATAGCTCAATTCTACTACTAACACTTAGGGGGATGAAAAAATATAAGGATATATAAAATCAAATCTAATCTATGGGAGGTGATACACCAAATATATGCTCTACTCACACCCTTTAACATGCACTTAGAACTAAGGAAAAGGTTGCATATACACTTCATCCAATGACAATCTTCTCTCTCACATCAATGTTTCAAGCATGGGGTCTTAAAAAGATCCTATATTAGGAGGACTTATAAAATAGGCATTCTAAGAAACACTATTGAATAGAATACTCACTATACCTCTAATCTAATTAGACACTTCTTTCTCACCTAAAAAAGAGAGATTCCAAAACACACAAGGCACTAAGAAGAGTAACATGTGAAGGTAAACCAAAATACACTTACATAAGAACAAAAACCATTATGTACACTTAGTGAAATATTTAATGAGGTAAAAAAACTATTTTCATTAGATCAAGGAAAAAAATTAAAGGGCTTCACCATACCAAGGTGGAGAGATTCGTATAATAGCTAAAAAGGCTAGAATTTATAAAAAATTTGAGAGGAGGGAGAGAAAGAGAAGCTCAAGAGTCATAAAGACACTTATCAAGTAATGATAAAGAGTTAAAATAGTAATATAATCATGTGTGAGATAGGTTATTAAGGGAATCAAGGAAAAATGTCCCTCAAACTTGTTCAACTCCTCCACATATGATGTAGATTCCCTTGTGCTTGTATAAGCAACTACCTTCATCATTTACCTTCACAAAACTACCTCATCTCTACATAGGGTTAGGTCTGATTATGGATCTCAGTAGGAGAGGTTTAAAAAAATATCTCACATGCATTGGATTAGTCCTTGATCATTCCTATTCTTCTAGGCATGTATAGTCATCTATGACAATCCTAAAATGACTTCCTTCCATGCACCTCTCACACCTAGCACCCAAAAAATTTCCAATTCTTCAATATGATCCATACAAAAGGATGAATGAAACTTTTTGAGAGTGTACATATCATCACTTTTATAAAACAAGCTTGTAGAAGATTCCCAATTAGAATTTCAATACTTTTCCTAAGTCTTCACTACCAATTCACTATGACTAGCTAAAATGAAAGAGATGGCAAATAAAATTAGGAGATGATATAGATCATAAAAAGGACATGAGGACTTATAAAAAGTCATAAAATCTCTCCCAAAGGTGGTTTCACCTTTTGAAACCTTCTCACACAGAAATAGAAAATGTCAAAAAGAGCCCTATTTTATACCATCCATATAAGCACAGAACACCTCAATTAAATGTGTTAGGTCACTAGAGATTCCTCTCTAATTTCTAGTTGGTTTCATGGCATTTCCATTACATTTTGATGCTTCAATTTTCTCATCTTCTCAATCAGGGCCTTAGGAGGGTTTGTAAGGGTTTTAGAGAGGTGTCTAGTCTTAACCTTCATTCATAAAAGCTACATGTTAAAGTAATAAAATAATGCCACTGAGGTCATCTTAGAGACCCTCCCTAATATCCCAAAGCATCTTTAGTCCCCATGCAAAGTATCATGGGAGATAGTAGCATCTCAAGAGGGCCATTCATGCTCTTCATGTATAGTTTATACGGTCTAAATGCATCTCAAGCACAAAAATGGTATTTTGGTGGATTTCCTAAAAAATAAATCTTGAAATAAATCTCTCAAAATTTTAGTCACATGTTTCAACTAGGGTTAAATCCTACTTAGCCCTGAAAGTGATAGGACTCTTCTTTAGGTGTTAGGCCTAGATTAAGTCTACTAGGCCTACATGTATATTTGGAATCAACATGCCCCTATGAAGGATTACTATACCATATAATGGCTTGGAAACATCCATTATACTTATTCAAGCATGAATTATCCAAATGGAAATCTTTGACAAGGTTGAAAAGTCATATGATCCTCAATTTGGATTTTAGGCCTAAGGTTTCCCTCATGCATGATTGTACCCTATTGGGATTCCATCCTCCTCAACTAAATTTTCATGTTTATATATATGTGATAAAACTCATCAGACCCTATGAAAATCATCCCACACATTATAGTCCACCATCTTACCATATATTCCAAAAATGCAGTCTTGGGTACAAAGGCAAAGTGATTTAAGATAGAATAGAATTGGGGCATGTTCCTCTTCTTGTTAATCAAAAATAATAATTGAAGGTGATTTTATAGGTCACCATGGTTCTATATAACAAATTTTGGCACCTAACTCCAATATTTATACCTTCAAACTACTTAATCTCTTCAGGTAGACTTGTCAACAATGGACTATATATAAGGTTTGAGACATTGACTATGTTTTATCTATTTGATCCTTTTTCTTTGATTTTACTCATTTTATAGAGAATTTAAAATGTATATACATCACCTTTGAAGTTTTATACTTATTTTTCACTCCAACCTACCATGTTAATGCACCACCTTCTCTAAAACTACATCTGCCTGTCATGGACTAGGACTTGCTTCTAGTAACCCTATTGTAGGTGAAAACGAGGTTGCTTGAACTTGTTTGATGTGTGGGAGAATAATTTAGGTTGGTATAGGATCCTAAAATGTATGTCTAATCACCATATATTCTTTATGAGCTTCTAAGAAACCATTCTCTTCTTTACCCAACCCTACCTAGGTTAAGGTGCATATGACCCTACTTATAGCCTAGCCTATATGTTATCATGGCTTGAATTAGGTCTAATGAAGATGATAAGGGATTATTTAAAGTTTCCAACCTACTCTATGTTCTTACTCCCACTATATTTACCTTTATTATCTTTGAAAGCCTGTCTAAACACCTTTACTCATTATTTAGGACTAAGATAGAGTTTTAAGTCTCTTGTAGGTTGTCATGGTGGTGTTTGGAACTTTTTTGATGATGCTTTGACTCTCCATGGAGGTCTTGGAGTCATAAAATAACCTTATACCTTATACTCACCTTTCATACTCAAAACAAATTCAAAACATTAACCTCCTACCTCATTGTTTGGTACCACTACTATAGGTGTTGATTTTGGGATTTGTATAGAGAGGGTATGAGTGAATGAAGATAAATAAAGATGAATTAACCTCCTTAATGATATTTTTGGATTTGGAATTTTACTTACCCATAATTAATACTATATAAATACAAAACATGTCTTGAGAGTGAACATGGGTAGAAAGGTCTCTTGAATCACTTTCCTATAGACAACATTGTGCAAATCAGTGTTTTAAGAGCACTTTTAGACCTTGAGAAACTCTATTCTCCCTATGGCATCTAATATTGTAACTTAGCAAGGGTCTTACCTATACCAATGGATAAAATATTTAAAAACTTAAAGTCCTCATAACTTATTTCCATCATGGTGTGAGATAATTATAAAACCCTTTGGCCCTCTATTTTCCTTCTCTAGGGACAACAGCCTTGAAACATCAGTCTAACCTTCCATTAATTATTTTGACACTTCTCTTACCAAGTTAACACCATCAAGAGGTTTTTTTGGAACTTTATATAGTAAGGAACCTCAAATTGAGTTTATCAACTATTTAAACACCTCTAGAAGGTACATTTATATTCTATGGTACCACTTATAGATGATGATTCTCAACAAGTTTGATCTTATAAGGGGGAATGCATGTTTCTTGCTTCAAGTCCTCTAACTTGACTATTAAAGGCACCCTCATAGTTTAACTTTTTTTTAAAATAATCCATGCCTTCATTCTCACATGAAAAAAAATCCTTCAAGGTACCTATAGGTGCATAAAGAGTATAGAGTAGTGAAGTTGAAAATAGACCAAGACAGTCCTAAAAGAGGCTTATTGGAATCTTGAGACTTAAAAAACCAAGAGAACCATGGAAAACATATGGAGGGACCCTAAAAAACATAAGTAAAAATCAAATCCATTATACCTAAGTAAATTATTTTGAAACTAGTTCAAACAATGACCCCTCTTAGATGTGAATGCATAAAAAACTACCTGGAGTCTAAGTGATGGTTCATAAATAATAAGACATCAAACTAAGAAATATTTCCATGAAAATGTAGTATACTCAAAATACTTTCCACTCCTAAATGAATTACTCCCAATTCCAACTTTACAACCCATACTATGTATTACAAAATGACTTTCCTTAGCTTGCAAGGATAAGAAGGAAGGAATAGAAGAAAAAAATGAACTTTATAATGAAAAATATTCACAAAATTAATATAAAGAGTCTAGTGAGGTGAAGAGACACTATCCAATGTTTTTTGTTGAAGGGGGACTTCCCAAGTCTATACAAGTGTTAGGTTGTGGAGCTAAAAGCTTCACTGATGCAAACATGGAGGAGGTTGTTGAGAGGTTGCTGAGTTGCAGAGCAACTAGCATCAGTCTGATCAACTGATGTTGGTCATATCTAGTGTAGAGAAAACTAACATCGGTTAGGGATCGGTTAACGTTGGTCATCTCTAGCCAGACAAGGACCGACGTCGATCACCTGTGCGGTTCCAAAACTATCAGTTACATGAACAGTTAGTTAACAAACTGGTTGTTTTCATGTTAAAGGCTAATTTTAGCCTTGGAGCTGTAGATCTAATTATTGTAATTGGATGTCTAATTATTGTTTGCATGAGATCTATTTAAGAGACTCATGGGCTATATTGTAGTTTGTGCTAGTTGAGTAAGAGTAAGGTTAGCTCCTTCAAAGGGAAGAGAGCAAGGTGTGTTCCTCCTAGTGCCATAGTGCCAAGTGTGTATGATCAAGGAGATCTATAGGTTGTTGCAAGGTCTGGTAGAGATCCATAGGGGTGCTGGTTTGGAGAATCAGAAGGGTTCTTCATGTGTGTATGATCTTGGTTGGTAGGTGTGCAAGGCCACGTTTGGAGATCTACATGTGGTAAGTAAGATCATTGATTTGTAGGTGTTTGTGTGTGCAAGGTCTAAGATGGATCTACAAGATATTAAGGTCAAAGGTTATGGGCAACACAACAAGGTGCAAGATCAGGGAGATCCACTTGGAGTACATTGTGTACTTGGAGTACGGTGTGTACTCAGTCATGGAGTGTGTGGAGCACTTGTGTACTAGCAGTAGTGATACTAACTGGTGGTACTGGCAGTAGTGATACTAATTTGTTGGAGGTGAACACCAACTTTATGTTTGAGTTGTGTGTTGGGACCGTAAGAAAGAGAGTGAGCTCTTGAAGAGATTTACTATTTATGCCCTAGAGATGTGGGAGCCCTAGAGGTGTGTAAGGAAGAATACTATGGTATCTTCTTTGTTGTATTTCATTCTGGAAGAGTATTAATACAATTGGGTATTGTCTCTCATATTCTATGTTATTTTTGAATTCTAGTTACTTGTTACTTCTGGTTTAATTCCACATGTTAAGCTGCTTGTACATGGTAATCAATTGTGCTTCCTAGATCCTACCAGTGGAATTAGAGCATGTTTGTTGTTCTAGATTCCTAACAACAAGTGCCATTAAGGTCCTAGAATCAAAGAAAAACTACCTCTTTCTACATAAAATTTCCTCTTAAACTGACATCTAACTAATCTTGATATATTATAGCCTCCTCCACATTAAAATACCTCTTGGTGACAAAAATTCTTCCTTGAAAGATTGTACAAGTCATTTAATGGGCTAGAAATATGCTAAAATGACACTTTTTGCACATATTACATGGTAAAATGAATATTAATGACTTGTGAACATCTTAAAACATATAAAAGAACATATTAAGATATACTAAACACAATTTTTAACTTTTACCATGTTTGATGATGTTTAACCAACTTTGACTTTGGTTGACTAGGAAATTACAAGGGAGATGAGCTTAAACCAAGGTTGGAGCAAGGATAAGTAATATTATAGAATAATATGAGACCACATAAGACATATGGAAACTTATGAAAACTCTATAAATTTATGGGTTGACCTAATTTGAATAAAAGTCAAATTTAGTCAATACTTTTGGTAATTCTTAAGGGTAACATGCTTGCCTATGTTAAGGACCAGTACCCTTATCCATTCATTGGGAAAAGAGAGTCAAAATGCACCTAAAAAAAATAGGACCAGACCTTGAATTAACTAAAAAATATCTTATTTACCCCAAAACACACAAAGGAAAGATAACACACAACAAGCCTAAAGCAAACACACAAACCAAAGGCACATTTATGGTACTAAGCACTTAGGGAAAACAAGACACAACTAAAATAAAACTAATCACATACATTCAACTTAAATATACCTCCCTTCCTGGATCAAAATGGAAGTAACTTAAATCTCCTTCCTAACTAGATGAATGAGGATGCCAAGCATGCTTACTTTTTGATGTGGTGTTAGATGACTCATGTTTCTTTTTTTCTCCTTAGCTTCACATGTCATTTGATGGAGTCATCTCCCACAAATATCCAAGGTATATGAAGTCCTCTTTAACCTAGAAACATACCTCATATTTTTCTCCTTTTATCTCCTCATGACCAATTTGCATATCCATGAATGGTATAGCTTGTTGCAAACTTATGTCTTCTTGAAGGATCCCATTACACTTCTAATTTTTTATATCCTATTCAAAGTATTAAATATGTTTTATGTAATATATTTTTAGTAGTGTTTCTTACTCAAAATATTCCTTGATTTTGGTGGGAGAAACTTCATAGGTGGTTCTATAATCAACTTTTGAACCATCCTTAAAAGGCTCAAGATCATCATAGATTGCTCCATCATGAGCTAGACTCTCTTGATGATGATGTTACTCAATATATGCCTAATTTATAACATCTTTGTCTTATATCATTAGGAGTTTTGTCTTCTCACATTATTCATACTCTTTAAACATTTGCACATAGGTCTGCCACATGTCTTCTTTTTGAGACACAACATCTTGCTTACCATGGCTTTTAGTTAGCTCCAAATGACTTATAGGCCCCTTAAGGCCTTCAAATCCATTTCATATGTCCTAAAATATTTACCAAAATTCATCATCCTTTAACTAGTCATCATCATGAAGAGGAACAACAAGAGTGGTTCCTTCATTTTCTCTTTTGGGTTCCAAAACAACCTCTTCTAAGACCTCTTATTCAACACAAATAGGATCCTCTTCCTCATCATCAAAACATAATGTTTCCTCACTAGTAGTCAGATCATATTCATCTCTAATCCAATCTAAAATCTCAAACTCATCCTCCTTCTTAGTAGTTCTAATATTAGGCATCTCAAAACTAGAAATATTAGCCCAAGAAGGCTCCCAAGGAGCAATGGAATCCTCAACATTAGAAGGACAAAATGGATTGCTAGAGGAGGTGGAAATATTAGTTCAATGGATTTTTTAGGAGGGGTGGGAGGGATTTAATTAGTTTAAATATTATTTCCACTTAGAACTTATAGACATAAACATCTCTTATTTTTCTCTTCACAAGCTACCTCTACCTCTTTCAATCTAAGGAAGTTATGCTTAGAAGATTCTTCATGAGGTTGAGATACAAATGAAGGGGAAAATGATATGTTTAGGAAACTTGGGATTTCCTTTGGCTTGGTATCTTGATTCCAACTTGGAAAATTATTCTTATAGAGTTAATTTTATACTGTCATGATGGATTGCCTAAAAATATGATTGGCCAATTCAATCTCCTTATCAAGATGAGTCTCAAAACTCAATCTTCCTTTCTCAAAATCTTCTCCAAATAAGTTAACCTACTTAATAGTGATATCCTCCTTCCTTTGGAGGCTCTCTTGGATGTACTTCCAATAAGGGAAACTTTGGGGAATGCATTAATGACTTGGGGTATTTTGAAACATGATTGGATTAGTATCTTGGAAAAGCATAGTTGACACACTTGAAGGTTGATGTGGGATATATTGGGGATGCCAAGACTAATCTAGTTCATGAGCTCTCAACCTCTCTTCTACGTGTAAAATTAGGCCACAAACATCAATGAACTCATTAGTAATACCTTTATAATTATCTATCTCTATAGGCATCCATTCTTCCTTAACTTGTTCCAAACCATTTCTCACACTCTTGATACAATTAGTATGGATAACTTGACCACAACCATTTCTAGTATCAAGGTCTAGGATATAGTCTTTGTAGCTAATTATAGTCTTCTTAAGACTTGAAATGGAATAACTTGGAGAGGAACTCAGTGGACTAGGTGAAGCACAATATTGATAGGTATTATTATAGGCAACATAGGATTGATAGGGATCATGACAAATTTGGACAAGTACTTATTCATATTGAGGAGGAATAGGTAAAGAAGGATATGTCTCCCCAACTTGTGTTAAGACAAACTCAAAATTAGAATTATACATGAATCACTCATTATAATAATATAAAAAAATAAAAAACATTTGATTATAGTACTTGGGTTGCTTAACCAATAGATTTATGCTTAGAGTCATCATTGGTGCTTAGTAAAATTGCCTCCAAAGGTTGATATCTAGAGGAGAACACAAAAACTACTCAAATTCTTAGAAAAAAAGTCCCACCAAGTGTGCTAAAAACTATTTTAACTTGAAATTACATCAAATTAGGAGATGATAAGTCTCTCATAAATCAATTGGAAAAATGGAACAACCTTAGGGTTGTGCATCACCAAATGTGAGGTAGATCTGTAGATTAGGGGCTAGTTCCCCTTGATGCATCATTATAGATCAATTTTACCACTAACACTTTAGGGGATTAAAAGGGATAAGTATATATAAAATATAATATAATATATTGGAGGTGATACACCAAATATATGCTCCAATCACAACCTTTAACATGCACTTTGAACCAAGGAGAAGTTTTCACATACACTTCATCCAATGACAATCTTCTCTCTCACATCATTGTTTCAAGCATGGGATCTTAAATAGATCCTAAGTTAGAAGGACTTAGATAATAGACATTCTAGGAAACACTATTGAATAGACTACTCACTATACCTTTAGTCCAATTAGAAACTTCTTGTTGAGCTACAAAAGAGATATTCCCAAACACACAAGGCACTAGGAAGAGTAACATGTAAAGGTAAACCAAAATACACTTGCACAAGATCAAAAATCATTGTGTACACTTACTGAAATATTGAATGAGGTAAAAAAACTATATTTATCATCTCAAGGCAAAATTTTGGTAGAGCTTCACCATACCAAGGTGGAGAGATCCGTACAATAGCAAAAAAGGCTAGAATTTATAAAAATTTTGAGAGGAGGGAGAGAAAGAGAAGATCAAGAGTCATAGGGAAAATTTTAAATAAATAAAGAGTTATAATAGTCATAAAATCATGTGTGAGATAGGTTATGAATGGAATCAATGTAGAATGTCCCTCAAACTTGTTCAACTCCTCCACATGTGCCATAGATTACCTTATTCTTGCATAAGAAACTACCTTCATCATTTACCTTCACAAAAATACCTCATCTCTACACAGGGTTAGGTCTAATGATATATATAAGTGGGAGGGGTTAAAAAAATCCCTCACATGCATTTTTTTAGTCCTTGATCATTCATATTCTTTTGGCCATGCATAATCATCCATGACAGTCCTAAAATGACTTCATTCCATGTAGCTCTCACACTTTCCATCCAAAATATTTCTAATTCTACAATATGATATATGCATAAGGAGGAATGAAACTTATCAAGAGTTTCCATATCATTAATTTCATCAAATTAACCTTAAGATTCTTCCCAATTAGAATTTCACCACTTTTCCTAAGTGTTCACTGCCCATTCACTATGATTGAATAAAATGAAAGAGATGGTAGGCACACTTAGGAGATGAGATATCTCAAAAAATGGACATTAAGACTTATAAAAAATCATAAAACTTTCCAAAACTTGGTTTCACCTTTTAAAACCTTTTCACACCTATAAAGTACATAAAATGTCCAAAGTGCCCTATTTTACACCATCCATACAAGTGTAGTACACCTCAATTACATGTGTCAAGTCCTTGGAGAGTCCTATGTAACTTCCAATTAGTTTCATGGAATTTCCATTACATTTAAATGATTCAATTTTATCATCTTCCCAATCAAGTCCTTAGGATGGTTTGTAAGGGTTTTAGAGAGATATTTGGTCTCAACCTTCATTCATAAAAGTTACACATTAAAGAGTTGGAAATAGTGTCATTAATGTCAAAGGTCTAGCATTATTGGTGATAAAGGCCCCATTGTATTTAATGTTGTTTGTAATAGATATATCTTGGCTAATAAGAGTTAATATTTATTTAATATTAACAAATATATTTTTGGTTTCATATAAGACAAAAGAAGGGCCCATGAAGAAGTCAAAGAGCCACGGGGTAAAGACAAAAGAAGGATGGGACACATTTTCCCATGAAGAGTCATCTTGGGGAATTCCAAGAGTCACCAAGTGAAGACAAAAGAGGAAGGGAAAAATTTCTCATGAAGGGACACTTTGAGGAATACAAAAAGTCACCAAGATAAGGATAAAATTTGGAAGGATGTTTTTGCTCATGAAGGGTCACCACATGACTTTTCAAAGGCAAGGATATGAAGGGTCATACAAATTTGACACCATTTTCCATGAGGATGGAAGGGTCACAAAGGGGGAAGGCCAAAGGTCATTTGGAAAGATATAAATAAAGGCTTGAGAAGCCATTTGTAACATGAGAGATAGAGGTTGATTTGATATTGTATTATCTAGCTTAGAAGAGCAATTGTGAGAGATGAATATGATTTGTATTTGTTATATCTAGCTTAGAAGAGCAAAGGTGAGAGAGAGGAAAGAGATGTTGTATTGATCTATCATTTATTGAGATAACAACATTGAGAGATAGGTGTGTGGTATACATAAAGGGGTTGGTCCTGTTGTGGGTTGGTGCTCATGAATTTTTGCTGGGTTGGTGCTCGATAAAGGGATTGGTGCTCCTGTGGGTTGGTGCTCATGAATTGTTGCTGTGTTGGTACTCGGCAAAGGGTGTGGTGCTCCTGTGGGTTATTGCTCATGAATAGTTGTTGGGTTGGTGCTTAACAAAGGGGTTGGTGCTCTTACAAGCTTGGATTGCAAATATTGTTTGGGTTGGTGCTCATTCATATACATGAGATTGTTCTCTGTGGTTTTTTCCACATTGGGTTTCCATGTTATATCTGGTGTCTCTCTATCTTGTGTGGTGTTTATTTGTTTGAGTTTTATTGCATATCTTAAATGTTTGATTAAGTGAAATTTGGTTAAAAGAAAGATTAATAAGATATATGATATACTAATTCACCCCCATCTCAGTAATCCCATGCTTAACAATTGGTATCAGAGCAAATTCCTTTTTGAAAAGTTTTACAGCTTGAAGGTAGATCAGGAAAGCAGGATGGTTGGGTCACAAGAAGGATTTTCTAAAAATAAGGCACCTTTGTTTGATGGGATGAATTATACTTTTTGGAGCATGAGAATGAATGTTTATTTGATGGCCCTTGGGTTCGACATATGGAAAGTAGTGGGGAGTAATATGAAGAGCCACAGACATCTACAATTACTCCAATAGAAAAGAAGGCAAGTGAATGTAATGCTAAAGCATTAAATGTTGTTTTATGTGGTTTATGTGAATCTAAATTTGTTAAAGTTACGCAATGTAAATTTGCTCATGAAACTTGGGTAAAACTTGAAAATATTTAAAAAGGTGATGGAAAGGTTCAACAAGCTAAGCTTCAAACTTTTAGAAGGCAGTTTGAAAGTTTAAAGATGGAAGAAGGAGAAGATATAGCAAGTTATCTCTTGCGAGTGATCATATAATAAATCAGATTCAAGGTCTTGAACAAATGTTGGAAGAGTCAATGGTGGTACAAAAGGTTTTGAGATCTCTACCAGTGAGATATGATGCAAAGGTTTCAGCAATCAAGGAGATGAAGAATTTAGCCAAGCTAAAGTTGGATGAGCTTCATGGTATTCTCACGGCATATGAGATGTGAATAGAACAAGATAAACCCTCAAAGAGAGAAGTGGATTTCAAGACATCAAAGAAAGAGAAAACTAAGATTAAATAATCAAGTGATAGTTCTAGTGATGATGGAGATGACAATGGAGCACTTTTCATTTGTAAGCTGAAAAGAGGAAGAGGTAAATATCAAGGAAAATTACCTTTTAAATTTTTTAATTATGGAAATATTGGACATTTTTTAGCTATATGCCCAAATAAGGGTAATGATGATGAAGAAGAAAAGCCTACATACAAGAAGAATTTCAAAGACAAATCTAATAAGGGATTCGAGAAGAAGAGCTTGTATTCTAAGGATCCTAGCTCAGTCAAAGATAATGGAGTCAACGATTCATAAGAAGAGATTCTATTCATGGCCATACATGAAGATGATCAAGAAGAAGAAGAGAAGGAAGTTGAAGTGAATATGGAATGAGAACTCATTTGTGCACTTGTATAATTAAAAGTTGTTGAGAAGAAGAATCAAAGATTAAAGCACCAGATTGAGAAAAATGAATAGGAGTCAAAGGAAATGTTTGAAGATCTACAAACACACTTGGAAGAAGCCAAGAAGAATGAATAAGATCTCACAGCACAGTTGGAAATAGCAAGAAAAGAATGTCAAAGGTATGTTATTGAAAATGCCTCTTTAAAAGAAGATATTGAGAAAGTAGTCAATGATAAAGTAGTTAGTGATTCATAATTTGAGGATAGCACTAACATGTTGAATAAGATATTGGAAAGTCAAAAAGAAAATCCAGACAAGACAGGTATTGGATTTGAAAAGAAAAAGAGCTATGCTAAAGCTCTTACAAAAGAGGAAACAAAAAGGGGATAAATGAAGAATACAAAGGACATTTCCAATACAGAAGGTTGGAAGGAACAAAGCTACAAAAGGCAATCAGGTGAGAGATATAAAAATAGGTCTTATTTTTATGGCTATTGTTTTTATTGTAATGGATATGGTCACAAGAAATTAGAATGTAGAAAAAGAGATAACAATTTTAGAAATAAGGAGAAGGAAAGTCAAGTAGAGTCAAGCAGAAGCCACAACTCTTTTGCTCCTCTATAAAGCTTTGATGAAGAGACCATAGTATGCTACAAGTGCAACAACTTCATACACATAGCTTGTATTGTAGAAGTGTGTTCAAGTCAGTCAAGATGGATCAGAGTTTCAAAGCTCCATTCATCAAGAAGAAGGTTTAGCCATGTTCAGATAGCCCTGTATGTAAGATGTAAAGATCGGCCATGGTTAATTGATAGAAAATGTTTGAGGCATATGACAAGAGATAAAAGTAAGTTCATTACTCTAAAAAATTTCAATGGTGGTACAATGAGATTCAGAGATAAAACCACTACTAGGATAGCCAAAAATGGTACTTTGAGTTTGGATTATGGTAGAGCTAAGACTCAGAATGTTTTATATGTAAAAGGTCTTAAGCATAATATGTTGAGTGTTAGTCAAATATGTGATCAAGGATATACATTAAAGTTGCATAAAGAAGGTTTTGAGATTAGAAGAAAAGATTCAAATGAGTTGATTGTAGATTCTCAAAGGATAGGGAACAATGTATATGTATTGTCATATATCTTCTCAAAGGCACGATCAAAGGACACATTCAAAGATCTACAAGAGGAGTTGGGAGTAATTTCTATTACTTATTTCCATTGATGTTTAGCATTAGTTGAGGGGAGCTAAGTGTTAGCTCTAAGTAGGCCCTTTACCATTGATGTCAAAGGGGGAGAATAACAGGTATAGGTACAGGTGAAAAAATAAGTATAAGGAATAGGTACATGTTGCTACAGTAAGGGGGAGTTACTGTATGTTTTTAGATGACAATATGTGCAGGTGACAAGATGTGGTAGTTTTAGGATTGAGCTTGCCATCAATGATAAAGGGGGAGATTGTTGGAAATATTGTCATTGATTTCAAAGGTCTAACATTATTGGTGATAAAGGCCCCATTGCATTTAATGTTGTTTGTAATAGATATATCTTGGCTAATGTGAGTTAATATTTATTTAATATTAACAAATATATTTTTGGTTGCATATGAGACAAAAGAAGGGCCCATGAAGAAATCAAAGAGCCATGGGGTAAAGACAAAAGAAGGATGGGATGAATTTTCCCATGAAGAGTCATCTTGGGGAATTCCAAGAGTCACCAAGTGAAGACAAAAGAGGAAGGGCAAAATTTATCATGAAGGGACACTTTGAGGAATATGAAAAGTCACCAAGATAAGGACAAAAGTGAGAAGGATGTTTTTGCTCATGAAGGGTCACCACATGACTTTTTAAAGGCAAGGATATGAAGGGTCATACAAGTTTGGTGCCATTTTCCATGAGGATTGAAGGGTCACAAAGGGGGAAGGCCAAAGGTCATTTGGAAAGCTATAAATAAAGGCTTGAGAAGCCATTTGTAACATGAGAGATAGAGGTTGATTTGATATTGTATTATCTAGCTTAGAAGAGAAATTGTGAGAGATGAATATGATTTGTATTTGTTATATCTAGCTTAGAAAAGCAAAGGTGAGAGAGAGGAAAGAGATGTTGTATTGATCTATCATTTGTTGAGATAACAACATTAAGAGATAGGTGTGTGGTATACACAAAGGGGTTGGTGCTCCTATGGGTTGGTGCTTGGCTAAGGGGTGTGGTGCTCCTATGGGTTGGTGCTCATGAATAGTTGTTGGGTTGGTGCTTAGCAAAGGGGTTAGTACTTCTGTAAGCTTAGATTGTGAATATTGTTTGGGTTGATGCTCATTCATATACTTGAGATTGTTCTCCATGGTTTTTCCCACATTGGGTTTCCACGTTATATTTGGTTCTCTCTCTATTTTGTGTGGTGTTTATTTGTTTGAGTTTTATTACATATCTTGAATGTTTGATTAAGTGGAATTTGGTTAAAGAAAAGATTAATAAGATATATCATATAAAGATTCACCCCCCCTCTCAGTATATCCCATGCTTAGAGACCCTCCCTAACATCCCCAATCATCTTGAGTCCCCATGCAAAACATCATGGGAGTTACCAACATCTCATGAGGGCCATTCATGCTCTTCCTATATAGTTTGTAGTGTCTGAATGCATCTCAAGCACCAAAATGGTATTTTTGTGGATTTCCTACAAACTAAAGGTTGACATATATCTATCCATATTTTATTCATATGTTTCAACCATTGTCAAAGCTTGTTTAGCCCCAAAAGTGATAGGAATCTTCTTTAGGTGTTAGGCCTAGATTAGGTCTACTAGGCCTACTTGTATATTTGGACTCAACATGCCTCTTTGATGGATTACTCTACCTACTAATGGCTTGGAAACATCCATTATACCTTTTCAAGCATGAATTAGCCAAGTGGAAATCTTGGACAAGGTTGAAAATGCATATGACCTTCAATTTGGCTTATAGGCCTAAGAGTTTCCCTCATGCATGACTGTACCCTATTGGAACTCCATCTTCCTAGAATAATTTTTCATTTTTTTATATATGTAATACAACTGATCATACCCTATGAAAAGGCTTCCACACCTCCTGGTCCACCATCTTAGCACATAATCCAAAAACACAAGCTTGGGTGTAAAGGCAAAGTGATATATCTTTGAGATAGAAAAAGGGAATGTTACCCTTATTTTTCATAAAAAAAAATAATAAAAGGTGATTTTAAAAGCTACCATTATGATCTGTACAAAATTTTGGCACCTAACTCTAAGATTTAGGCCTTCAAACTGCTCAATCTCTTCAAGCAAACTTGTCAACAATGGACTATATATAGGGTTTGAGACATTGACTGTGTTTTATCTATTTGAGCCTTTTTATTTTATTGTCCTCATTGGATAGATAATTTAAAAGTTATAAACATTACCCATGAAGTTTTATACTTTTTTGTCACTCTAACCTACCATGCCAATGCACCTCCTTCTCCAAAATTGCCTCTACCTATCATGGACTGGGACTTGGTTTTTAGAACCCTTCTGTAGGTGAAATTAAGGTTTATTAAACTTGTTTGGGGTGTGGGATAATATTTTAGGTTTTTATAGGATCTTACCATTTATGTATAATCACCATCTCTTATTTAGGAGTTTTTAAGACACCATTCTCTTCCTTACAAAACCCTACCTAGGTTAAGGTGCATATAACCCTACTTGTAGCCTAGCCTAAAGGTTATCATTACTTGAATTAGGTCTAATGAATATTATTAGGGAAAATTTTAAGTTTAAAACCTAATATATGTGATAATTCAAACTAGATTCAACTTTATTAGGTTTGAAATCCCCCCTAGACACCTTTACTCCTTACTATTTGGGACTAAGACAAAGTTCTAAGTATGTTGTAGGTTGTCATAGTGGTGTTTGGAACTTTTTTATGATTATTTGACTCTACAAAAAGGTCCTAGAGTAAAAAAAAAACTTATACCTTCTACTCACCTTGAATACTCAAGACAAAGTCAATCATTAACCTCCTACCTCACTATTTGATACGCACATTGTAGGTGTTGATTTTGGGATTTGTATGGAGAGGGTATGAGTGAATGAGGCTAAATAAAGATGGATTAATCTACTTGATGATATTTTGGTATTTTTAATCTTCCTTACCAATCATTAAGACTATCCAAACACAAAACATGGCTTGAGAGTGAACATGGGTAGAAATTTCTCTTGAATCACTTTCTTGTAGACAACATTGAACAAACCAGTGTTTTAGGAGCACTTTTAGACCTTGATAAAATCTATCCTCCCTATGTCATGTGATTTTGTAACTTGGAAAGGTTATTACCTATACCAAGGGATAAAATATGTACAGACTTGGATTCCTCAAAAGTTATTTCCATCATGGTGTGAGATAATTATAAAACCCTCTGGCCCTATGTTTTCCTTTTTTAGGGACAACAACCTTAAAACATTAGTCTAACCTTAAATTCATTAATTTGAAACTTCTATTCAAAATTTAACACCATAAAGAGGGTTTTTTGGACTTTTCTACAACAAGGAACCTCAAATGGATTTTACCAATTATTTAAACCTCTAGAAGGCACATTTGTATTATATGGTACCAACTATAGATGGTGATTCTTAGCACGCCTGATCTTATAAGGGGGATGCATGTTTATTGATTCAATGCCTATACCTTGAATATAAAAGTCACTCTCATAGTTCAAAAAACTAAAAACAACACTCCATTCCTTCATTCTCACACAGAAAAAAATCCTTCAAGGTACCTATAGGTGCATAAAGAGTATAGAGCAGTGAAGTTAAAAATAGACCAAGACAAGCCTAGAAGAGGCTTATTGGACTCTTGAGACTTCCAAAACCAATTAAACATGGAAAAACTATGGAAGGACCCTAAAAACATATGGAATAATCAAATCTATTAGATGAAAGTAAATTATTCAAAACTACTTCAAATAGTGACCCTTCTTGGATGTGAATGCCTAAAAAACTAGCTGGAGTCTAAGTGATGTTTCATAAATAAGAGTAATTTCCATCAAACTAAAAAATCTTACCATGAAAATGAATTATAATTAGATTAATTTCCACTCCCAAAGGCATTCATCCCAATTCTAACTATACGACCCATAATATGAATCATAAAATGACTCTCCTTAGTTTCGAATGACAAAAAGGAATAGAAGAAAAAAATGAACTTTTTGATGAAAAATATATGCACCAAGCATGTAAAAGAGTTTATGGAGGTGAAGAGACACTATCCCACATTTTTTATTGAAGGAGAACTTCCCAAGTCTGTACAAGTGCCATTAAGGGCTGAAAACTAAGGAAAACTACCTCTTTATGCATAAGACTACCTATTAAATTGACATCTTACTGATCTTGATATCTTATAACCTCCTCCACATTTAAATATCTCTGGGTGACAAAACTTCTTCCTTGAAAGTTTGTCTAAGACATTTAATGGGCTAGAAATATGCTAAAATGACATTTTTTGCACATAAGACATGATAAAATGAAAATTAATGACTTGTGAACATATTAAAACATATCAAATACCATATTAGGACACATTAAACGCAATTTGGAACTTTTACCATGTTTGACCAAAATTGACCAACTTTGATTTTGGTTGACCAAGGCTAGAGCAAGGATAAGTAAGATGATAGAATAATATGAGACCCCATAAGACATATGGAAACTTATAAAAAGTTTATATATGTAGGGTTGACCTAATTTGACTAAAATTCAAATTTGGTCAACAATAAACAAGCATTTATTTTAATTAAGGCAGTTAAAAAGTTTAGACACTATATCCTTAGGAATAATGTGCATGCAATATTACCAAAACCTACCACTAAACTCATGATTAGTCAATGTGAATTAGGAGATAGAAGACATAATTGGATGTATATACTCCAAGGTTTTTATCTTGAAATAAAAACTAATAAATTGGTCAGGTGTAAGGGATTGATTCAATTAATTGCTTACACTAATCCTAGTTTAATCATCATGCAAATTGATAAACAATAATTTCAACCAAATGATTGGTATGGTGAAATAATTTATTTCATAATCAATGGTTGTTTTCTTATAGACATGAATAGATAATAGATAAGACATTTGAGGCTCAAAATAACTCATCTCCTGATCAAAGATGGGGCACTCTATAGAAAGTATTATGAAGGAATGTAATTGAGATGTGTTTCAAAAAAATAGTTAAAATATTGAGTTTTTTTTATGAAAAACTTATGAGTGGACACCCTAATAGAAATAAAACAACTTAAAATATCCTTAGGTAAGGATGTAATTGGCCAACAATCTTCAAAGATGCACACAAACATGTTAGAGAATGTTATCAATGTCAGATTTTCAACACCAAGAGACCTAAAGCAGTTTTACCATTGAATCCAGTTCTGATTGATAAACTATTCTATTAATAGGGTTTGTACTTTTTAGGGGTTTTTATATTCTAATTCTGTAAATAGACACAAATATGTTCTAACTATTATTGATTATTACATAAGATGGATAGAAGCAGTAGCAACAAAATAATGTATAATTGAAGATGTATTCATGTTCTTATAAGAGAAAATTTGTACTAGATTTGGGAAACTAGTATCATTGGTCTATGACAATGGATCAAAATTTATATCCATAGAGATTACTGAGTGGGCCTATGATAGAAATATATTTCTTAAGTTTTCATCAAATCATTATCCCCAGGGTAATGGAGTTTTAGAGCCAATGAACAAGAATTTGATGAAAGCTATCAAAAACTCAACAGTTCAAGAACCATTAACATGACATAAATTTCTTAAATATTCTCTTTGGGTAGACAAAAATAGAGTGAAAAAAGATCTAAAATCATCACCATTCCTATTGGTATATGGTCAAGAACCAACATTTCCAACTACTCTCAAATTTCCAACTTACAACCTCATGCAAGAGTATATGGAAGAAGATCAATAATTTACCAATTCTATGTTACTTGACATCATTCAAATAGAGGATTTAAGGGAGGAAGAATTTTATAACTTTAGTAGACATCAAACCACTCTTAAAATATGGTTTAATAAGCATTCAAAGATCAAGGTGTTTAGATAGGGAAAACTAGTTATCCTATGGGGTAAAGCATCTGAACTAAAATAAAAACATGAGAAATTCACTCCTTTGTAGATTGGTCCTTATCAAATTGTTGAGACATTAAGAGACACCACCTTTAAGCTCAAAGACTTATAGGGAGCAGAGTTCACTTTGGCAACTAATGGGCTTACCTCAATCACTATTTTTGTATTGTTCAACCTCAAGTCTTCATGGAGTGATTTGTAATATTAGTTAGAGTTAGTGTAGGTAGATTTATATTAGTTTATTTCTTATTCCTTATTTGTAAATAGTGTCTATAAATATTTGTTTGCTTCTTGTGTGTTTGTTTTCTCTGCTTTGTTATCTGATTTTCAATAACTCTTTTCAAATATAATTTTTAAGCTCCCTCATCCATCCAAATTGTCAAAAATAACTTCTTAAATCAAGAATTCATGTATGACTCTTAAAAATTAGTTGATCATGTATCTTGTAAATTCTAAACTTAATGTTATGATTTTTAGAAATCAGTGAAGATTGATATGTAGATAAATTGTTCTTTTAAAATATAAAACCTTATTCTAATATAATTTTAATTTGGTTCTAATAAGGATTTCATATGTTTGAGTGAAAGTTTAAATCATTATAACAAAGTGATGTTAGCACTTAAAGAACATTATTACCTAGGATAAAGTTTATGACCAAGGATGATCATATGAAAATCAAACATTTGACAAAATCCTAAAAACCCAACTAACTCTAGTTCCTAAACTTTATTAGAATAATATATATAGCTAAAAATACAAAAAAAACAAGAGCCTTATTGAAAATTCAAAAGCTTTCTAAGAAAAGGTGATTCTGGTAAACCTCCACTAGGCTATGGATACCTAGTTAGTACAGGATCAATGCCTTGAGTAGAGCCAAAGGTATCTTTATTAGGGATATGGATGTCTATTTGATACCAGAGCAATGCCCAATCCTTCCATTTTATAAAGCATAATTCATAATGAATATCTAAATATACTATAAAACTATGTTAATGATTAAGCTCATGAAATCTAGAAGTTTTATTTTGAATCCCATGGTAATTGGTGAATGAATCAAAGCACACACATAATATGACTGAGTTTTGGTGTTTGAATCCAATTATGGATTTTTAAAACTTTTTATAATCATTAATTTATCTTAATAATTGTACTTGATCATGTGGAATGATTATTCTATTTATTAGTTTAAAACCAAGAGTATTTTTGTTCTAACATTTTTCAATGTTTCCCCTAGAAGTCATCATTTATTGAGTTTGACATACCTTGATTTCTAAAAAATGAGGACCCTTATTCAATTTTGTAATTGTGTTAGAAATTATGCATTCAACTTGATCAAAATGCATTATTGAACATCATGTTTGATCTAGTTTATATTGGCATGTTAACATAGGATTTATTTGATTTCACCTAATGTTGATAACATTTGACTCAGATGTTTCCATCTTATAGGATCCATGGATTTACATTGGAATGAACAAGTGTTTAGGGTTTTATAATTCAATGTTAATTTGACCCTTAGTTGGTTGACTATCATGGTCCCATTCAAAATATTCTGCTAAATTTTGGTCCCTAATTGATTAATTGAATATAAGTTTAATCACATTAAAAAACCTTAGTCTAAGTTATTTAGCCTAAGTTTATATTAATATATTCATATTTTTCCACATGTCAATTTATTTCATTTTAGACCTAGTTTAATTTTATCCTAAGTTCTAATTGAATTTATTAAATCATTAAAACCTTAGTCTAAAATTTATGCAAAATAATTTTATATATCCCAAACCCTTCATTTATTTCACTATTAATAGCTATGAAAACATGTGAGATTGACAAGTGTAAAAATCTCAAAAGGAAAATCCTAAAATCAACAATGAGAGGATGATTCCCCAAAGTTAACAAGTCAAGATCTAGATTGATGGTGTGTTCAATTTTATAAAAACAAATATATATTGAGCATAGAGTCAACATGTCAAAAAATCTTGAGAAGGAATAATATAGTGACAAATGTCACAATCATGGTGAACTAGATATAAATCAATGGTCTGAGTTTAATCAGAGGTATAAAGCATAGATCAAGAGTCCATTCTTGATTATGCATTCAACAGATCAATGGTCTATATTTAATACCTCAGATCAAGATCAATGGTATGAATTTAATCTTCAAAAATAAAATAAATGATGAGTAACAAGTTAAGGAGTCAAAAATATTGGATTGCACATAATACCACCACATGGTGAAAGAGTGTTCAAGTGATGGAGACTATCTACAAGGTACATAGAAAGCACATGATGCTACCAAATGGCACAATCTCATCAACCCACTTGAAAAATAAATGGCCATGGAAAATGGTAAGGCTAGAATACTCCCAAGGAGATCAATGGTGTGTATTTGATCTAGCTTCAAGAAGCATGAGATGATGACACATGTCTAAGGAGACAATAGTCACAATTTCAAATAAATGAGCTATGTGACAAGGCAATGTCATATAATTATAACATGTCATATTCAAATATATTATGGAATCTAACATGTAAAAGTATAAATTCATGATCCAAATTTAATTTAAGTCACCAAATATCATATTTTAAACTTTCTTTCCACCATTAAAGCTCTGCATAAACCTCTAAAAATCCCTATAACATATGAAAATCCCTAAATTATCTCTAGATTAATTATGTTGAGACAAGATATTTGGATTATCTTCTATAAAAGGATAATTCAATTATAATTATAATAATGGTGACCCATGGACACATTTCAAAGCAAGTAGTTAATCTATATCTAACAATAGATTCAAAAGCTTGAGAGTTTAAGAACAAGGAGTTTGTATTTACTTTATTAAACATAGGGGTTAATAGTTACTATATACTATTCTAGACAAATGATAACTAGGGAGTTATAACCAAATAAGAAGAGAATATCCTCCTAACAAAGAAACTATATGATGATATTTTGGTAATCTAGATGATGGGACTACATTATGCTGCTACTAAACTAGAGGTAATTCATTGTATTGATGTTCTTGTTCTAATTTTTAAAGAGACTATAATTGAAAAGGGTATGTTAATTCATGAACAGATCTTAAGGAAAATTTCATATATCTCTCATATTGCATTTGAGTCCTAATATAAGTTGCCTAAACCCCAAATAGACCTAACCTCCATTAGTTCATGGGTTAAGAAGTACAACATGATGTAAATTTTGGCAAAATGGTTAGCAGTAGGTAACCAAGTCATTATAGATATGAAAAGAACTTCCCTAATATCAAATTTAGACTTAGAGTTAGGATGGTCATGATAATTCTAAATAAGGTGTATGGGTTTGCACATATTACTTATGTTAAACCAATGTGGGTACCTATGGTATATATCATCATTGATGAAGTGTTGGTTCCTCTATTAAGTGAAATTATCTATATTTCCCTAAGTAGACAAGTATATGGAATTAAGAATAAGAAAATCACTAGATTTTACATGATGTATTATCTATTAAATGCCCTTTGTGTAGCCACCAATATCCCTAATTAAAGATAATGGTCACCTAATGGCACCCAAAATATATGCCAATACTATTCCAAATTACATATCTATAAGAATAAAGACCACATTTAGTTTACCTGTGATTGTGTTTACCCTACATTGAGTGAAGCCATTAATGGTATTCCTATGATGAGAACAAGCCCTTTAATTAAGAATTTAATTAATTTAATGGGAGACATATGGTTGTATCATGATTGCAGTGTTATAAGAATTGAAGGAACTCAAATGACCCCTCTAAAATTACCAATTCATGTACTTGATAATTTAGCAAAATAAGAGGTGGCATATTAATTATTTGATGGGATTTATGGAGTTTATAAGATCAAAATAAAGGAATCCTAGACAATTTTCCCATGATAATTGGTAAAACTATTTTTAGGTGGTGGGATCATATTGAGGTTCTTTCAAAGCATAGGTTGTCTTTCAAACTATAAATTAATGATCATAGCTAATGGCATCCATATGGAAAGGTAAATGAACATTTAAGGAAAAAGTTTATTTTGAATATAACATATGATTGTGAACCTAGTTTGTTTGATTTTAGATACACTAAAGCATCTTTAAGCTATGAAGTTGTCAGGAGATTAAAGGAACACAACATAAAACTTGAGTCCAGATTGAATAGAGACCAAAAAATGGAAGATAGCTAGTAACTAGTCCCTAGATAGTATCATTTGATAAATTTTGGTTCTTCTATCCTTCCATCAATAGATACACAAATATATCACATGCCCAAAGAGAAAAGATCAGGATAAATCGCTTCTAGCTCCTCAACTCTTAAATCATCTATAATATCCAAGCAAGATCACCTCAATAGGAGGTTCATATGATAACTCTAGATCCTCATGAGTTTATTAAAGATGCATTAAGGATGATATCTATTACATATGAGATAAATTTATAGGTAGAAGAGGCAACGGTTTAGGAAAGGAGAGAGGAAAAAGGAAAGAAGAAAGCATTAGACTTGATAGTCATAGATTCTCCCAAGAGGAAAGTTGAGACTTCCATTATCTCAATAACTAAGATACCTAAAGTGACTATTATACCACCTTTAGAGAAAGTTAATTTTTTCAATGAATAAAACATCATATATGGACAACCTATTCCTTAATGGTTCATTTATGAACCAAGGTTAGAAAATATACCTACTTATCATCCATTACTTTATTCAAAGCTACTAACATTGCTATGCAACAAGAGTTAAAACCATGGATCCTTAACTTACAAGAGGATGAATAAAAGATATTAGCTACTCCAATTTAGTTAATTGACATACAAGAAAGGATGTGAAGTAAAAAAATGAGTCAATCCTTAGTTGGGGTCAGATTTGATCTAGATACTATTGGTTTACAAAGAATAAGTAACACAATAGTCATGGAGGGTGGTAAAGATATTATATATCAAAAAGTGGCAGCTTTGAACCATTTGAAACATAAGAAAAGACAAAGGCTAGGGGAAATCCCTAAATTTTAATAAGATGTTCTTAAACTATCTCAATCTCAAGTAGAAATTCTACAAACTACCATTAAAGGGCTAAAGTAGGAGAAAAAAACTTGGAAGAGAAATCTATTCTATCAGTTCTAGGAGATATTGTCTATAAGTTTGAAGAAGTTAAATATGATACATTTAGTTCATTAAAAATTATAAGGTATAAGTTGGATGTCGTAAACAAACAGTATTCCATGGATATGAAGAAAGTCAGCCAATAACAAGATTTTTAAGAAAAGGTGAAAGAATTGATCAAGATATTGATAGAAATCTAGACTCCTAAGTTTAAAACAATCAACCTATCACATTTGACTATGGGTATGATTATATTAATGGATAAGATAAAGGATATAAGTAAATGGTCAAAAGATATGGAAAATCTTTGTAGTGACTTCAAACAGTTAGAGAATAAAATGGTGTACATAATAAGAGGTTTAATCAAGGATCCAACCATCCTTAGTCCTAGTGGCATGATACCTGATGAAGATTTCAAAAATAGGGATATTCAATTCATCAAAGAGGTAAATAATAAATTCAAGGCACTACATGGGTAGATAACCAATGCATCTTAGATATGGTTTTGTCAGTAGAGGAGAAAATTGGCAATATTAGAAAATTTAAGGAAGCCTTGGATAGAGCTGATAAAGACATCAAAAAGTTGGTAGGGAAAGAAGAAGAATTGTTCATGGAGCCAATTATAAACATCAATTTTATTGACACACAACATGAAAAGCCCATGAAGATTTTATAACAAAGATAAAAGGATACAACAATAGGGGTGTCTCAAAGTCAACTAAGTTGAATAGTAAATTCTTTTGTTCTAAAAAGCCTTATAAATAATCAAAAAGAATATTCTATTTTGTAAAAGCATGTGAAAAATTTAAGGCATATAAATTATATGATAGTCCATTTGACAACTGTCTTTAATTATAGAATGTTGTAGAAAGACATTTATCCTTAATACTTGTCTAATTATAATTTGATAATGACTAATTGACATACCTCATAGTCTTCTATAAAAGGAGGTATTGTAATTTGTAAAGGGAGGAAGTTTTTAGAGAAAAAAATATTCTATAAATTTGGAGCAAGTAATGCAATCAAGGAAATTCTATAAAGATTGTCTCATAATTGTTTGTGTGATCATTATCATGGCTACATCCTTAAGTATTTGGTTTGATGTTTAGATTTGAATTGATTTCATGAATTCTGTATTTGCATATGTTAATGTAGAGTTATCAATTTGAGATTATGATAGGTTGATTGAAATATTGTGTATTCATTTCATTTTCCTTTCTCTTCTTGAATATGTGAAAATTCAATTTTCTTGTTTGAGTAAACCATTAAAGTGAATTTTATTTCTTATTTACATTGTTTCAAATATCCTTAGACATTTGCCTGGTATATGATATGATCTATGATTTTGGTAATTTCATGTCATATGCTAGTTTAATGCATGTCTTTTATGAAATTTAAGATTTACCATGATGTCTAGACTTAGAATAGAAACATCCTTCTTTTCTATCCTACCCTACCTATTTTCTCTTTCTTTTGATCAAATCACTGTAGTTTATATTTTCATTTTAAATATCAATGATAGATTAGGTTTTATACTTTAGGTTTTGATAATAATTAATTATAATTATTTTATATTACTTTAATATTTCAAAAAATCTCTAATACCATGGTTGCTCCCAACAACCACTTATATTTCATTTTGTAAAGTAGTTATATAGCTTGGCCATTACTCCACCAGAGATCTCAAGAATATCAAAACCAACATCTCATGTAAAATATTAATTGAATATTGAAATGAGAAGTGTTTTAAACACTATTTAAACCATTTGATATACTTATATGCATAAATAAAACCCAAGGAGAAGGAACCACCACAAAGAAAGACTCTTTTCAAAACTTCTTGCAAGTGCCAAGGTAATTGTTGTAAAATGGTTATAGATTTAGGAAGTATAGAAAATTTGGTTTCTAATAAAATTGTATATAAACTATTAATGAATAATTCATCTCACCCATACCATATAAAGTTATATATTTAAATAAAGGATAGAAAATTTTGGTTAGTGAGCAATGTTGGGTAGAATTTCAAGTTGGAAGATACAAGGACAAGGTCCTTTGTGATGTGATTCCCATGGATGTTTATCATGTGCTTCTTGGGAGTCCTTAGAAATGTGATAGAAAAAAAACCCATGATTGTAGAATAAATGTGTATACTTTGATAAAAATGGGGTTAGTCACACCTTGTCGACTATAAAGAAGGAAGATAATGAGAAACAAGTTGGATCAAATGTGATGTTGGTTAGTGGGAAAGAGTTTGTAAATGTCATGCATGAAGAGGAGTTGGGTTTTTCATTGTCTGTTAAGCCTAGGTTTGTAATGATAACCACCAAAGTTAATTAGCTACCCTAGGAGATTTAAGACATGTTGAAAGAGTATGCAGATATTTTGGTTGATGAGTTTACAAGCACATTGCCACCCATGAGGAATATTAGGCATCATATAGATTTCATTCTAGGATCAATTTTGCCTAACAAGGAAGCCTAAAAAATGAATCCTAAGGAAAATTAAGAAATCAAGAGATAAATACAATATATTTTATACAAAGGGTTTATCAAAGAGAGTCTTATTCCTTGTGTAGTTCCTACAGTGTTAGTGGCCAAGAAATAACGTGAGTGGATAATGTGTATAGATTCTAGGGATATTAACAAGATCATAATCAGATATAGGTTTCCTCTTCCTAGGATGGAAGACTTGATGGATTGCTTGAGTGGATTAATTTACCTCTAAAAAATTGATCTCAAAAGTGGATATTATCATATTAGGATCAGACAAGGGGATGAATGGAAGACAACTTTCAAGGCCAATGAGGGGATGTATGAATGGATGGTTATGTAATTTGGATTGACAAACACATGAATTAATTTAATGAGGCCTATGAATTAATTACTCAAACATTTCATAGGTAAGTTTGAAGTATTCTACTTGGATGATATTCTTATTTACATCATAGTAAGGAGGAACTCTTTCATCATTTGCATTTGATCATGAGAAGATTTCTAGAGGAAAGGTTGATAAAGAACCTTAAAAAATGTGTGTTCATGAAATTAGAGTTTATATACTTAGGATTTGTGATCTATCAAGGCATGCTTAATATAAAAAAGGAAAAAGTGAAGGCAATCATGAAAAGGCCAACACCTAGGATAGATGGAGAGCTAAGGAGTTTCCATAGGCTTGCAAGTGTTTATAGAATATTTATTATAAACTTCAATGGAATTTTTTCCCCAATAATAGATACTATTAGAGGAGACAAGAATAAGTTTTTGTGGACTGATAAAGATGAAATAAATTTTCAATACTTGAAGTAAAAGATTATAAAAGAACCCATTTTATCACTACCAAACTATAATAGGATATTCTAGGTAGAATTTGATGCAAGTGGAGTGGAAATAAGATATGTTTTAAGCTAAGAGACTATGCCAATAGCTTTTTTCAACAAAAAATTCAATGATGACAAGAGGAAGTACTCTTTATATTGCTTGTAGTTATATTCAATGGTGTAGGCCTTGAATAAATGGAGAAATTATCCAATGCCTAAATAAGTAATCATTTATAAAAATAACCATGCACTTTAATTCATCACCAATAATCCTAAGCTAAATTAGAGGCACATGAAATAGGTGGAGTATTTTCATGATTTCACCTTCACTATAAATCATAAGAAAGACCAAAATAATAGGGTAGTAGATGTGTTGAGTAGATTTTTCTTGTTAGTTCATGAGACATAGATTGAGAGTATTAGTATTGAGTCTCTCAAGGGGATGTATGAGGATTATGAGGATTTTAAAGAATCTTATAATGCTTATAAACATCCAACTACACTAAAAAAAGAACCATGGATGGACCATATCATAAAATATAGGTTACTATTCAAAGGTGTGAATTTATGTGTTCCAAGAAGTTCAATAAGGGAGAACTTGATCCAAAAAGAGCATAGTGAGAGTATGGCAGGCCACTTTGGACTCGACTTTTTTTTGAACAATTCACTAGGCATTATTTTTGGCCAACGATGCAAGTAGAAGTGGGAATATATGTTGAAAGGTGAAAAAATTTCCAAATGGAAAAAGGGGAAAGTATAAATTTAGGTTTATATCAACCCCTACCAATCCCAAATAGGTCTTAGGAATCCATCAACATGGATTTTATGATGGGACTACCTAGAACATAAAGAGGATTTGACTCTATTATTTATTTATGGATAGTTTTTAAAAAAAGACACATTTTTTTCATTTCTAATCATGTAAAAAATATGTTCTTTAAGGAGGTAGTGAGAGTTCATGGACTGCCACTAAGTATTGTATTTGATAGATAAACTAAATTATTAGTCCACTTTTAGAGGACACTATGGAGGAATCTAGGAATGAATCTAATTTTTAGCTCAAGTTACCACACTAAAATAGATGGTTAAACCTATGTGTTTAATATAATTATATGGAATCTATTGAGGTTTCTATCTAAATATAATCCTGAGTAGTGGGATTTTGTATTACCCTAAGAAGAATTTGATTACAATGACTCCTCAAATAGGAACATTGACATGAGTCATTTTCAAGTGGTGTATGGTATGTATCCTAGAGGAGCGTTTGAGATAATAAAACTTATTAAAATGGATAATATAAGTTATAAATAATAATACTTTTTAGTGGCCATAAAATAAGGTCATCAATAGGTAAGAAGATAACGAGAAGCTAGTGTGGAAAATACCAAAAATAGGCATATTTGAGTAGAAGAGAGGTAATTTTTGAAGTTAGATATTTGGTTTTGGATCACATTATAAAGGATATATTTATAATATATGAGTATAATAATCTTAATATTAAAAAAATAGTCTTTTTAAGGTTCTTATAAAGTTTGTCAATAATGCATGTGATCTAGAATTTCCTAGTGATGTAGGCATATCACCAATTTTTAATTTTTAGACTTATAACCTTAAAAATAAGGTAAAATAAATGAATATATAGTATATTAATTAAATAAAATAGTTAAAAAATATATTTGGAAAATTAGTTGCCTTAAGTTAAACCAGATGAGTTAGAATGCATCTTTGACAAGTAAATGATCAAAAAGATTAGGGACAAGCAATATTTCAAGTATTTGGTTAAGTGGAAGAAATAGACCATTGAATATTATATATTTATGATATATAATTACATAAATAATAAATTTATTACTGTATAAGAAGTCATGGATAATACTCCCTGAGTCTTTTCTTTTCTTTTCCCCTTTGGAATATGATGCAGGAACGTCACTCCTAGGTGTAAATTATTATAAATTTTGATTTTCATAGCTAATTTTGGTTTTAAATTAAATATAATGGATATTAGGATGATTATATAACTTTTAGGTTTCATTTCAAGTTTGTATTTTATTTTTAGGTGCTCAGAAATTCAAATTTGGCTTTTTCTACCAAAAAGGACTTTTTGAAATTTTGAACTAGTTAGGCATAGTTTAATTGCTACAGGTGTGTTTCAAGAAAATTTCAAGTTATGAAATTGTTATATTGGACCCATAATTGTATTTATTATTTATTATAATTTTTTGGAACATGTGTTTAAGAATCATCTATTTAAAATGTATGCTTTAATATTTAGTTCTTTTCTTAAATGCTCTTAGAAGGATCTAAAATCTATTGGAGCGATTTTAGGAGGTATAAAATGTTGTAATTTTTTTTGGAGATATAATAATTTGAGGTGGAAATTGGAATTATCTCTAATATCTAAGAGAAATAATTTTAATTCCAATTCACTTATAGTGGCAAACACATTTTTGTGTTTAAGTGTTCAAGACAACTGTGTATGCAATATTTATAAGGAAAGATCCTATGAAAACCAGGTTTGATTGCCAATATGTATTTGTAAGATATTATACATTGGTAAAAAGTTTATTTATGTTTTTATGTATTTTTTATTAACATATTTTGGTAAATCACTCAACTCAAACCTTGTAAAATATTATATCTTCACACTTAGGCAGACCAAAATCTTATTAAAATTGATGAACAAAGGTATTAAAGAAGGAAATAATGATTATAAAATGTGTAAAATATTTGAATAGAACCTATCCAAATATTAAATAAGTTTAAAATTTAATTGGGATCTCTAAACATTAAATTTTCTCTTTTTAGGTTGACATAGTCAATGTAAACCCTATATTAGGGTTTCAAAACTAAATGTGGCATTATGAACATTTCCACTAACCAAAATTCCTCAAATTTGGTGATTAGTGGGGTATTGGGTTAATATAATATATTTTGGATTTTATTAAATTTTAAATAAGTTTAAAATTTAATTGGGATATCTAAACATTAAATTTTCTCTTTTTAGGTTGACATAGTCAATGTAAACCCTATATTAGGGTTTCAAAACTAAATGTGGCATTATGAACATTTCCACTAACCAAAATTCCTCAAATTTGGTGATTAGTGGGGTATTGGGTTAATATAATATATTTTGGATTTTATATCCTATTAAAATACCTATGTGTGTAAGAATGAGAGGACTATGTGTGAAATAGGTATCTAGAACCCTGATTGAACCTAGATGGAGTTTAGAATGTGAAATTTTAGGTGGAATGTGAGTAATATAATTCTTGGAGAAAAATAAATCATTAAAGGGTATCCAAAAATTATTTTGGTTTCTCAGGTACTATTCTCTTCTAACCATACAACTAGATTTAGAATAAAAATAGCTTAGAAGAAAGTAGATAGTCTAAGTTAATTTCCATTGAGTTAACAAAATTGAGGGATTATTGTTTAACCTATGTATCATGACTTAAGTGTGTCTTTATATAAATTCAAAAGGAGTTATGTCCAATTTCATGCAATGGATTTAAGGGAATGATATTGATGTTTCTTATATACTTGTGAAGGGTTAGAAACATATAATTATGGAGATCAATGGTGCCTCTATTTAAATTATAGAAAACCTCATCACTCAGGTAACATGTATGAAAGTAGAGACTGATAAGATTTACAAACATGGGAGGGATTATAAAGATGAGAAGGATAAATTCATGTTAGATGGAAAATATCTAATTCCTCTACAAAGTGGTTTTTCCCAAGAGGATTTTACACATCCTTTCAAATAATTTTATAACCATGTAATGTTATAAAACATGCTTGAAAGTAGATAGAAGGTGGTTTATTTGTCTCATTTTTTCTTTTTTAACTATTTCAAACACCTTATTCCATTAAGATTTTAATTTCACATCTTTTATTTTCTTTAAGGCTTGGTAATGAATGTCAAGACGGGGAATAAGAAATACCCCCTTCACTAGGATATAATATTTTTTATCTACAAGTATTTTAAATAAATTAACAAGGGACTTTATTATAATCCTAAGCTATAAAAATAGAAGATGATTAAAGGGGTGCTAATATGGAATTTGAGGAATGCCTCCAAGAGGGAAAATATTATATAAGTTATTTATAAGAGTTAAATTGTGTAATAAATACAAATGATAATCACCTAAAGATTCTCAATGTTTAGGTTGAAGAGGATGTGGAGGGTTTACACTTATCAAAACTGAGGGAGACAAAGTTTTACCTTTTTCAATGAGAAGGCCAATCATAAGCGTATGTTGAAAATTGTATTTGAAAGTGTGGAGGAGAACCTTAAAAATTAGATTAATATTAAAGAGATTGAGGAGGAATTAGGTCTTTAAAAGGCCTTATTAATATGATTTATGAGGGAGCATTATTCTTTGAAAGACCAAGTTATTCATTTAAATCAGGAAAGCAAAGATAATGGGAAGAAATAAGATGAGATTGAAATGGGGATTTAGGTGAAGAGACTCAGAGATAAAGTATGCATTATGAAGTGATATATTAAATAATAAAAATAAAATTTAAATATATTATTTGGTGCGAGTAAAGTTGATATGAATAATAACATTTTGATCATGGAGATTCTTAAGCATTTGATTGGGGATAGAGTGGATTAGGAGGAGACTAGTTTGAATTAAAAAAAGGGTAAAGACATTATGATTTGAAATGAAACTATTCAAAAACCCCAAATATTTCAATATATGGAAAATGAGCTTAAAATAATGATTCATAACTAGGAATATGTCTTTGGGGGCCATAAAGACTATGGCATCCTTGTTGTTTTATTATTATTTTCTTATTATTTTTGTGTTGTTTTTATATTATGGTGATTTTTTAATGTAAAATGTTATCTCTGGTAGCATACATTCATGTTTATCTTGGATTTTAAGCCTTGTCTACTTGTTCCTTATATAGGGTTGAGTCCATGGTTCATAAAAATAATCTTTACCATTAATAAAAAGTAATCAAAAATGGAAAATATCATGCTAAGAATCCTAAAAACATAGATCATAAAATAAGGGAGGATTTAATTTTAAAAATGAATTATTATAGGGTTAAAGACATGAACTTCTCATAGGGAATATTAACATTATACACTATTGTCCATTACTATACATTTTTGTCCTTTAGTAAAATGTGTATCTTTTGGGCATAAAATTATTTGTATAGATGCTTAGGGGTGTTTTTATTTATTATAACATTTATGGAGTAATATATTAACTTAAAAGGGAATAGTTCTACATTTAGTGTATAATTTAATTAATGTGAAATAGGGACAAAAATCATAATCAAATATTCATGACCAAACTCCAATTATCTCCATAATTTTTAGTCTCTCAAGAAACTTTCCAAATTTTATCATGTTATCCATGCTTCCTTACATACTTATCCTACTCTTTATTTGACATTAGATAATTCAATATTATTAAAAAAAATAAGAATATTTAATTTTAATTAATTGGATCTTAAATTTATAATATAATTAATCTAAAAAAATTATTGTGCATGTTCCAAGAATTGTCTAAATGGTATGTTCATACTTTAGAGATTTAGCCAAAGCTTGTTCTAAGAATGACTTCCCAATGTATATTATTTATATTAATATTGATTCTAACACTAATAATGATAGAATAAAATTCATGATTGTATTCATTAGTTAAAATCAAATTAATAAAAATCTTGTCTATTAATATAAGACATCTTTAAGTACTTCTTGAGAACACTTATACATTGTCATGCAATTTGGTTGTAAAAACATTGGTGCTACTAATAAAAGGGATATGAAAAATATATTTCATGATTATGTGTATAAGATTTTATAATAATATGTTGATGATGTCTTTATAAAATCAAATAAATGTGATTTTTGTGTCAAGGACTTTCATAGAATATTTAAAAGATCATGAAAATAAAATGTAGGTTAAATCCTAAGATAATGCATATTTGGTGTTAAATATAAAAATTATTTCAATTTATCATTTCCCAATATGGAATTAAGGTTGATACTAAAAAATTTTAATTCATCATTGTGTTTTATTATTTTAATTAATGTGAAAAATAATCTTAATTTAGATAAATTGAATAAAATATACTAGAATGTTGTAAATGAAATTTGGACAAGTAAAATCAAAGTAAAATATGGAATTTGATAAATTTTAATTGATTGAAAGAATAATAAATATGAAATTAAATGATAAATTTAGCTATTTATATCTAATATATAAATTTTAAAAGTATTCAAAATGTTGAAATTGAGAAATAAATATTTTATCTGCAAGTACCTAGAATGGAATTGAAACTAGATATGGACATGATCATCCAACTTGGGATATGATCAACTAACACTATAGTCATGAATTAGTCGATATATTATTTTTATAAAAATTGGGACCTCAGGTCATGATGATTGATGGTAACTTAAATTAGGTCTATATGTGTATATTTAACATTATAAATTGTGTATAAGACTTGCAAATACCTTCTTCAAATTTGAAACCATAATAGGGATAATAATGATTGAAAAAATACAAACAAAAAAGTGGGAATTATAATGGGATAATTTAATCCCAATCACCTAAGTGAGTATTTAATGCCACATAAATATCTAATACTCCTAAGAGGGATTTCACGCCCACATATTTCTCTCACTTAAGAGTGTTTTTAAAAATTTCATTCCTTTGATTTTATGAATGCATCTAGAGATGAATTGAATAATTGATCATGATTTGATTTAGCTTGGATAAAATAAAATATTTACTTAGCTAAGGACTGATTGAAATGTTTAGAATTGGAATCAATAATAATATGGAATCTTTACTCAATGTTTAATAGTGTAAGTTTGACTATGCATTGAAATTTTCAAGTGGTAGAATAAGTGACTTGAGTATGAATTTAAGCAATCCAAAATTGAAAATATCATTCTATGAATCTAAAAACATAGATAAAAAATTATGGGAGGTTTTAAATATAAAACTAAATTTTGTATGGTTAATTATATGAAATTATCATATGGGATAATAACATCAATCACTATATCCCCTACCATGTCCTTTATGAAAATGTGTGGCTTTTGGGTCCATAATTATTTGTACATATGCTTGGAGGTGGTTTTATCTATTATAATATTTATGTATGCATATTATAGTAAATCAAAAATGAATATTTTTAAGTTCAAAATTCAATTAAAGTGAAATAGGGCCAAATCTCATAATCAAGTATTCATGACCAAACTCCAATTCTATCCATGATTTTTTAATCTTTAAATAAAATTTCCTAGTTTTATCATGTTGCCCATGCTTCCTTACATACTTATGCTATTTGTTATTTTAATTTAGCTTATTCAATATGATTAAATAAATATTGATATTTATTTTTAATTAATTAGATATTAAATTCATAATATAATGAAGCTAATAAATTTAATGAGCATGATACAAGAATTGTCTAATATGTTCATACTTTTGATATTTGACCAAAGTTTGTCCTAAGAATGAACTACCTTTACCCATTATTTATATGATTATTTATTTATGATTAAGTATTAGATACTTTCATTCATGAATGTATTCATTGTTTAAAATCATATTAAGATAAATCATAATGATCAACATAATACATATTTCAGTACATCTTGAGAACAATTTTCTTAGAAATTTTGGTATTTAAAACGTTAGTGATACTAATAAAATGGATAAGAAACATATATTTACTAATTACACACATGATATTTTATAATAATATGCTGATGATATCTTGGTAAAATCAAATAAATGTGAAGACCAAGTCAAGGAATTGTTAGCCAAAATTTTGCTACCATGAATGAGGACCATTCAAAACTTTGATGTACTTGATCTTAACTTTGTTGATATCCATTATGAAGGTCTTGTATTATGTATTAATAATCTAACATGATAGGTAGTGTGTTTTCCTTGACAACTTATATGACCATTTAGGATGGTCTAGTTGGTAACTAAGTCAAGTCACTTTATCTTGTCATTAAATGGTCATTCTTTATGGTATTCATTATGTGTTTATCATTGTTTAAGGTAAGTTTGAAAAATTTAAGGTTAAGTGTGAAATCAAGTAAAAGAGAAATAATATTCAAGGAGATAAGGTGGTAATGCTTTTAGGAATAACTATGATCAAAGACAACCAAATTGACCAAGGAACAAAACTAGTGAGTTGATGACTTTGCATTTTCAAGCATTTTGAGAAGTTAAGGTATGTTTGGAAAGTTAATGTTTTACTTACTTTGTTTTATCTTGCTTATTACAATGTCATAAGATGAATCTTAGAGTAAATAGTGAATGCGAATGCTTACATCATTATAGATAGGGTTTTTAGGCCATTTAACCTTTGTGCAATATCATGAGACATGTAATTTACAATACATCCTACCCAAGAGGTATTTAAGTGACTTCTACAATATGCAAACACCTTTTATAACTACCTATTCACTATCTCTAACATTCAAACAAGGTAAATAATGAGAAAATGGTAGGGGTAAGAAGGTAATACTGATCTTATCACATTTTATACCTTTGAACAGGAAATGAAAAACTTCATCAAGACCTAGTTCATCATCTCCATTAGTTCAAGAAATTAAAATAGGTAGAATATTGAAGAAAGGAAACTGTTGAAGGTATTCTTGTAGGGGGTTTCCATTTAAAGGAAACATACAAGACTCTCTTAGGTTCATATCAAGTATTTTAGACTCAAATCCATGCATATAAAGGAGTTTTAGAGTGAAACAAGGCAAAAACCAACTCCATTTATCCATTAGGTTTCTTGGCAGCTTAATATAGTTAACCATTTTTCACTTAGTACTTGGAGGAGAGAGATTTTTTTGGAATGATCCTAAGGGTGTATATGGTAATTATTCCCTTTAAATTATATGAATTAGTTTGTTTTTTGAGAGTATATGATATATGAATCATCATTAATAAGTTAATGTGCTCAAAATCCCTTATAAAACCCCATATGCATGGTTTTTGCTTGTGAAAATGCATTGAAAAGTTATAGAATGAAAAATTTAGGTTAGTTGATCCCTCATGGGTCTATAAAACTCTTTCACACCATCCTCCTTCACCATTTGACACTTGTGAGCATCTAAAAGGAAAGAAATCTACATATGATGCAAGGTTACATATTTGAGTATAGTTTGAGGTCTAATAAGCAGTCAAACATGTTCGGGGTTGAATGGAAATATATGAGTGTTATATACATCCTAATGGAACTATTAAAATACATATAAATATCCCTTAAATTCTTATATAGACTAAAACTCCTCTTAACCATAGTGTTCTTCTAGGTTGCAGGTGTAATCACAAGGAACAATGGTATTTTGATGAAGATATGAGATGTTTATAGCATGAAAATGATTATAAAATCATTGTGTATATTATTAAGATGTCTCCTCTACACTACTAATATATCATAAATGTGATAAAAAGGTCAAATATTAATGATATCTTCTTGTAATTTCTAGTGCATAGGTTCAAACATAAAAACATAGTCTTGGAATCATGTAATAGCCATGTTGCAAGATTTACACACCTCAAGTGAGGTTTGAAGCATCATGGATAGGTGTAGGAGATATTTTAAGAGTCATAAAAAAAATTGAGGCATTCATGACCACCAAAAATGGAAATTTTAAAGTAGCCATCGTCAAGAGCATAATTAGAGTGTGTATGCAAGGGACTATGACATGACTGAGTCAAGCAATGAGGCTCTTAGAATGTTTTATTTTACCTATAAAGATGATCACCCTGAAGCCCAAGCAAACTAATCTAATATAGTAATAAGGAATGAATAAAATTTTATCTTGAAGGATAAAGACATAAAATTATCATTAAATAGGAGAGCTTAATTAGGCATGTAAGAGATGAAAATATTAATATAGATATGAAAATTGGTTTCCCATCTATGGAAGATGATCTACATCATTCCATCAAGGATTGAACAAGTGAATAATATGGTGGTATAAGGTTTTAAATTTTTGAAATATTAAATAAATGTTATGTAGGTATTCAGTTAATCTCAATAAATAACCACTTACATAACTCTTGAATCCTTTGTCAAAATTGACTGTATAGACCTATGAGCATCAACTTAGTGTTTGCAAGTAAGACTATCTATTTGAAGACAAATTAAGTTGATTAAAAAGAGGTTTTTTGAGATTAAAAATTATCTAAAATTTTTAAGGATATGTTACATGGGATATGAATAATAATATAATGTTATCAAGGGCTTAATCGAAGAGGAATGTAGACCTGTATATCCACATTCCTAAGCCTAAGAGAGGCAAACTTGCATGATATATGAAGTATAAATAATGAATGATGATGTGAAATAAAAAATTATATGGTAATATGGTCTATTAAAGATATAAAATTGAACATATCTAATGAAAATCCCCCTTTTTTGAAACTTACAAGCATAAAATCTAGGAAAATCCAGTCAACAAGCTTGACAGATGACATACAGGCCTGTTAAAAACAAAATGGAAAAGTTTCACTCTTTCAATTGGATTTAAGGTATATGTATTGTGTATATATAATAAAAATAAGGTATTATGCCCATATTTATTTATAAAATTTAATAAATATGATACAAACTCAAGTGAAATATTTTTAGTATTGGCAAGGTTGTACGCCTTCATGAAGATTTACATGTCTATGTCTAAAAAATGAATAAATATTATATATTATGAAGTTAATTTAAGATAAAATACCATTAAAAGGTCCAGTAAATGTGAAAAAAATATTCCTATGGTGTTTTAAATCCTTTAGAAATGAAGAAAACCTCCAAACAAGGTTGTTAGGGCAAAAATGTCAAGATTGCTCACAAACCCTTGAGGTGGGCTAGGTCAAGTTTCAGGACTTATGAGAAGTAAAATGTTTGAATAAGTGTTGGTATTTATATAATTAGGTTTTATTTTCATCAATTCAACCATTTCCAATAAAAACATGTAGTTAAATAACTAGGTCAGCCAAAATCCTCTCTTAAGTTACACATACATGTCTATTAGCCTGAAAGACTATCTTTCTAAGTTGAGAACTAGTAAGAGAGTTTGAATGGTGAAAAAATATTTTAAAAATATAAGGACACACATATTAAATATAATTTATTGAAATTAAGTCTTATTTTTATGGATTTAACTCTATGAATTATCACTAACAAGAGAAACCACTCAAAACCCTCATTTCACCTTGTGAAGAACTTGTGAATGTATGGTTTTATGCTAAAAATTTGAAGGAGGTTTTTAATGGAGGAAATTGATATTATAGGTGTTAATAGGATTCCCATAATAAAAATAAATGACATTAGTTCATATGTTGACTTCCTTAATTCTATGATCATTTATTAATAACTCAAGTACCTAAAATCCTTCTAAAACCTAGTCAATGATCCGATGACTGGTGTTCCTCTTTAAATGACTTAAAATTCAATTATTTTTCCCTAAAATGATTTAAGTGACACGTTTAGGTATCTAGGTAACATAAATAAGTCATATGGTGGCACATGTGAAGTGTAAAAGGGTGAAAAATAGGCCTAAAATTATGAGTTTTAGTAGTTTTACATGGAGATTGACCAAGTGAGACATGATGGATCATCTTCAGGACAACCTAGACCTTGGGAAGACATTGTATGATTATTTATAAATTTAATATGATGCATAAATTATATTTATAAATTTTTTTACAAAATAGAATGGTTTTTAAATAAATAATGAAGAGTTTTAAGACACCTGTAAGGTCTTGTAATTATTAACCATGTGTCAAGAACCCCTAGAAGACCTAACACACCTATAATATTAGTATAAAAGGTCATTAATCATGTGTAACGTGTCAAATATATGGATTGGTATCTCAAATATAGTTATGTGATCAAAAAATACAAATTTTCACTCCTCAAGTCCAATTGTAAAGGTGATTTCAAATGAAGAGTGATGAGTCATCCAAGGAGTTGAATATTCCTTTCTACACCATTTTATAGAAGATAATGATCAAATCAAGGTGAGACATGTGAATAGAGTTATTATATTTACATACTAGTAGGATTTATTATTTATAACTTGTGTCATCAAGAGAGGACACTTGTGATTGCTCCTTGAATGCCCTTCTCTCTTTCTCTCATTCTTCCTTCTATATATTAGCCTATTTTGGCTTGTAAAGGGATCCTTTTGTTGGATATGGTGTAGAGATATCCAAATTAAAACTTTTAATTTGACTTTAAGATGAATAAATTTGTGTTATATATCCTTCTTTTATGCTTATAACTAGTATATGTTCATGTTAGTTGATAGATGCTAGTGATAGTATGCTACTTCCTTTCATTTGTCCTTGTCATGTTAGCATATTTATAAGTGGTGGGTTATCATTTTAGGTCATATGGAGTGAATTTAAATATATTTTCATGGATAAAAATTGGAAGCATTCATTATTGCTTTGGATACCTCTTGATCAACTCCTTTAGTCTATGCATTATGCTATAGCCTCTATGTGAAACACTTATGTTTAGAGATCCCATTTTAGATGTGTAATTAGATTTAGTTATGGTTTATGTTCTTAGTGCATAATAGGTATGTGGAGGATAAAAATTGGTGAATCACCTTGATATTTTATTTTATTTTCAATTATCTCCCATTTTCCCCTTACAAGTATTATCTCAGTTTACAAGATACCTTTGACATATCTAGGGATACATGTGGCTAACATGTGGCTTACATACCTCTTTTATATTCTTATTACATTTCTCTATGTTCTTAGTTAGGTTGGCCTATGAAATAAGCATCGATAAATATACTATATATAGGAGGTAGTGGTTAGTATTTGATCATAATATTAAGTATTATACTCTCATTACAATGTTGTGGAGGTTTCCCCCTCAAAGTGACTCTACTATATTATCCAATATTCTTTTCTACTATCAATTATTACTATGTGATCTCTTATATTTTCATATTTTGTGAAATATATAATTATTCTATGTGATCATATAAGTAATTGAATTTAAAGTGGTATCAAAGCTTCAATTTGGGAAAGATTTTTTGTGGAATTATTTTTTGGATCTAGTGAGGTGCAACTTATATGAGTAGGAGAGAAAAAACATAACTTGCAATCTAGGAAGAACTAATTTTTTATGTCATTGCAATATTATTTGAAACACTTTTTTGGAAAAAAATATATAACAAAAAAAAGATGTATGGAAAAAAATTTCCCTTTGCACATTTGTAGTCATTATATTTGTCTTGATGAAATAATTGTAATGGTATATTCTACTGGTACACTTTTTTGGTGTCAAATTTTTTTACCCTAGTGTGAAAAAGTAGTCATTGGATTCATCTTGGTAAGGTGATCACAATGATACCATCTCTTGGTACACTTTTTTAGGGAAAGAACCCTCCTAGCATTTATGCATGGTAGTTCCTACTACTCAAGGAAAAAAATGGGGAAAGAATTTCCTAAGTCTCCTAGGGATGACATGGAATTTGGAACTTTAGATCTAATGATTTCTCAACTTCAGGCTAACATAAAGGGCTTGGTGTGGTAGGATGACTTTTATAAATTTTAAATTGATGTTTTAGGGATGTGTGGAGAGGTTAATGGGGTGAACACTCAATTGTATTATATCACTATGTAATTAACTTACATTTCATCTCAATTACATCTAAACAATCGTCTAATTCATCATTTGGGTCCTCTCTCAACACTAACAACTCCAATCTTGGTGTGAAACTGATGTTACCAAAATTGGACATGCATAAGTTTGATGGTAAGGATCATCTCACTTGTATTCCCTAAATTGAGAATTTATTTGATCTACACAAAACTCTTAGTTCTCAGAAGGTGAGAGTGGCATCTTTGTATTTGGAATGTGAGTAGTTCATTTGATATCATTGATTTTGTGGTCAAAATAAAAATAATGGTGCTCTTATTATATAGTCTATTTTCACTAATGATTTGTTGAATCATTATTAGAATAATTTCTCTAAGAACTACTTAAGCTAAATATCTAAACTATGTCAAATAGGAACTATAAAGGATTATATTCATCAATTTCAAAATCTATCCTTATAGGTGGAAGACATCACTAAGGCAAATTTGACTGATCATTTTTTAGGTGGACTCAAATATAACATATAATTGTAAGTTTTTATGTTTAATCCATCATCTGTATTAGAAGTTATCCCAAGGGCATGCATAGTATAATAAATAAAGATGGCCAAAAGGAAAACTTTCACTACTAGTCATGATTACACCTTTCTAACAACAACATTTCCTCAACTCACCAGATTGAGACCTTATAAAATTAAGGAGAAGCAAGGAAAAGGGTTGTGTTATGTTTATGATAGATAATGGATCAAATGATATCACTGTGCTAAAAATAAGTTGTCCTACATTGAAGGTGATAATGAGGATGCAGAGGATGAGGAGGCAAAAGGTGAGGATGTATGACTTAAGGAAGAATCTGAAGACTCTAAGCCTACTATTTCTTGTCATGCCCTTTTGGGTATTAATACTACCTAAAATCTTAAGGTGGTGTATTTCCTTAAGAAATAGAATGTCACTATATTTATTGATTTTATGAGCACACACAACTTCATCAACATTAAGTTGGTTTCTCATTTAAATTGTTCATTTATCCCACTCTAGAATTTTAGGTCATGATTGTAGATGGTGGTATTGACATCTATTCAATAAAATGCCATAGTATTAATTTGGACATGGGAGACTACATATTAGATTATCCTATGTTTACTATTCCCATGGGTGGAGCTGACATTGTTCTAGGAGTAAAGTGGCTCACCATTTTGGTCACTATTGAGATGAATTTCCAAAAATTATTCTTGCACTTTTATTCTAAGGGAAGGAAATTTGAGCTTAGGGGATTAAGGGATAAATATACACAACTAGTTAGCTTCCATAAAATGACCAAGATTCTTTGAAAGTGTGTTAAAGGGTTTGTGTCTCACTTATTTTCCATTAAAGTCCAACTAACTTAGCCATCTACACCTAATCTATAACAAGTGATTAATTCCCATTATGTTATTTTTGGTGACATGTTGAAAGTACTTCCACCCAGTTACACACATGATCATGCCATCAAACTTATTATTAGTGGTACACCACCCAACATTAGGCCATATAGGTATCCTTACACCCAAAAAAGTGAAATTGAAAAGATGGTACATGAGATGTTGGATGCAAAAAGCATTTTCCATAGCCAAAGTGAGTATTCTTCTCCAGTTGTCATGTTGAGAAATAAAGATAAAACTTGGAAGATATGCCCCAACTATAGAGATTTCAACAAGTACACTATCAAATACAAGTTTCTTATTCCTATCATTAATTATTTTCTAGATGAATTAAATGGTGATATTTATTTTAGCGAGTTAGATTTGCATTCTAGGTATCATCAAATCTAGATCCATGATGAAGACATACCCAAAATAGCTTTCAAAACTCATGAGGGCCATTATGAGTTTATGGTTATGCCTTTTGGTCTAAAAAATTCACCATCCACCTTTCATAGTTTGATGAATATTATTTTTAGGAAATTTATTTTAGTTTTTTTTATGAAATCCTCATTTACAATAAAAATTGGGAAGACCATTTACAACATGGGAAATAGGTATTCTCAATTCTAGAACAACATCAGTTGTATGACAAACCTTCCAAATATATTTTTTGAGCTCATGAGGTTGAGTATTTGGGTCATCTGGTTTCACATGGAGTCATAATGGATCATACAAAACTCCAAGCAATGGTGGACTAGTTGATTCCTAAGACACTTAAGCAACTAAGGGGATTTTTGGGGCTAACTAGTTACTATCATAGGTTTGTCAAAAAAATTGGAAGCATTACATCCACAATCAACTCATTATTAAATAAATACTCCTTCTAGTGGATTGATACAACTACCAGGGAATTTAAATAATTGAAACTAGCTATGTGTACCACTCTAGTGTTGGCCACTCCTAATTTTTTTAAGTCTTTTATGGTTTAATGTGATGCATCTGAATATGGTATGGGTGTTTTGTTCATGAAATAAGGAAGACCAATTATATTTGAGAGTCAAAAATTAAATGGAAAAAATTGGCTCAAGCCCATCTATAAGAAAAAAATGATGGCCATTCTACATGCAGTCAAACAATGGCAACCTTATTTTATGGGTCATCACTTTTAGGTAAAGACTAATCATGATAGTCTCAAATATTTTTTGGAACAATGGTTGTCATCAGAAGAACAACATAAATGGGTAACTAATATTTTAGGCTATGATTTTTAAATAGTCTAAAATAATGGCAAGTAAAATGTGGTGGCAGATACACTATCTAGGAGGGATGAATCAATTGAGGCATTGTTATGTGCCATGGCCATTTGGTAGGAAAATTGGCTAGAGGAAGCAAGATCAGAATGGGAAAATGATAGTGCTACTCATGATTTGATTCAGAATCTTCAACAAGGTTTAAGTAGATTTGAAAAATTTACATGGAAGGGTAATGCATTGTGGTAAAAAGATAGATTATAACTATGTAAGAATTATCTTCTCAAACAAAAATCCTCCAAGAACTTCATGTAACTCCACTCGGGGGTCATTTAGGTTTTTTTGAAAACTTGTCATAGAATCAAGAAAGATTTTTTTTGGGAAAGACTCAAGGGGGAGGTCTATAAATATGTGGCTAAGTGTATGATCTATTAATAAAATAAAGGTGAAACCATCAAAAATCTAGGTCTTTTGCAACCTTTATCCATCCCTAGGCAACATTGGGAAGAGGTGTCTATAGATTTCTTTATAAGGTTATTGAGATTTGATGGTCAAAATGTTATCATGGTTATTTTTTATCATCTCAATAAGTATGTTCATTTTTGTTCTTTATCATAGAATTTTTTTGTTAGTACAATAAGTTCTTTTCTCAATATAGTTCAAAAATTGCATTATACTCCTTAGATAATTGTGAGTGATAGAGATCCCATTTTCACTAGTAATTTTTTGACTGAATTATTTGCATGTTTGGGCACCAAGTTGGCTTATAGATAATCTTATCATCTTCGATCAAATAGAAAAACCGAGGTAGTCAACAAATGTTTGGAATAATATCTTCATTTTTTTCTAATAAATAAGATAAATGGTTTCATTGGTTTCCACTTGTTGAATGGTGGTATAATACTTTTATTCATAGTTATTACAAAATGTCTCCCTTTCTATCCTTGTATGGATACCACCCTCCATTTATCACTTCAACCTTGAAGGTTTATCCTAAGGTTTGTCTAATTGAGGAATATATTCACCATTAATAGGAGGTCTTTGGAAGTTTGTGTTAAAATTTATCAATGGCCTAAAATCTCATGAAGTAGCAGGTAGATAAACACAAGAGTGAAAGGAATTTTTCCATTGGTGATTGGTTCTTTGTTTACTTGTAGCCATATAAGTATATGTCCTTGAAGATATAGAAAAAGGATAACAATTTATCCCCTAATTATTATGGGCCTTATTAGATCTTATAGAAAATTGGTAGTGTGGCCTAAAAGTTAGATTTTTCTTCATCCACTCACATACATCTAGTATTTCATGTATCATGCTTGAAGAAAGTCACTAGAAATAGAGTTGCTACTGAAACTAAGTTACTAAAACTAGATGAGGAAGGGAGATTTATTCTTGATCCTAAGGTGATATTTTAAATGTACACTAAACAACTATGGTCTAGAGCAATTAAGGAGTACTTGATCAAATGGAAGAATTTAACATGTGAAGATGGTACTTAAGAGGATGAATCCTTTGTATAACAACATCCAAATTTGATTAAATGTTGAAGATAATGTTGTTTTTAAGGGAAGGGGCATGCTAAACCCTTAACCTTTAGCATGTCTAGGGACATGTGTGGTAAACTTATGTCTTACATACCTCTTTTATATTCCTATTGCATTTCTCTATGTTATTAATTAGGTTGGCCTATAGAATAACCATGGCTAAGTAGATTATATATAGGAGGTAGTGGTTAGTCTTTGATCATCATATTAAGTATTATAATCTCATTGTATTTTTGTGTAGGTTGTCATCTCAAAGTGGATCTACTATATTATCTAGTATTCTACTCTATTGTCAATTATTATTGTGTGATCTATTAGCTATGCTTATTTTGTGTGATACATAATTATTCCATGTGAACGTCTGAGCATTTTAATTATAGATGGGTCATCTAAGAAGTTGAATAGTATTTTATACACCATTTTATAGAAGATAATTATCACATAAAGGTGACACATGTGGATGGAGTTATTATATCTATCTACTTGTAGGCTTTCTTGTTTGTAACTTGAATCATCAAGAGAGGACACTTGTGATTGCTCCTCCAACATCATTCTCTCTTCATCTCATTCTTCCTTCTATATATTAGCCTATTTGGGCTTGTAAATGGATTATTTTATTGGATATGACATATCCCTAAAAAAATGAACACTTTTACATTGCTTTTTAGATGAATAAAGTTGATTTACAACCCTATTTTATAATTGAAAATAGTGTATGTTCATGTTAGTCGATGAATGATAGTGATAGTATGTTACTTCCTCTGATTTGTCCTTATCATGTTTACATATTTATAAGTGATTGGTTATCCTTTTAGGTCACATGGAGTGACTCTAAATATCTTTGCATAGATCAAAAGTGGAAGCATTCATTAGTGTCTTTGTAGACCTCTTGATAAACTCCTTTAGTCTATGCATATGATATAACCGTTATGTGAAACACTCATGTTTAGAGATCCCATTTGATATGTGTAATTAGATTCAGTTATGGTTCATGTTATTATTGTGTAATATGTAGGTGGAAGATATAAATTTGTGAATCACCTTTATAGTTTAGTTTATTTTTAATTGTCACTCATTTTTCCCTTGCAATTAGTATCTTAGTTTGTAGTTCTAAAGTGATGCATCAAGGGAGCTAGCCCTATATAAAGGTTCAATCCATTATTTAGGTCAAACACAACCTAGGATTATTCCCATGCTATAACTTAAGTGAGGAGGATTGAACAACCTCCTAAAGGGTACAAATTTTGATGATAATAGGAATTGCATGGAATATTTAAAAGATTGTGAAAATAAAATGTAGGTTAAATCCTAAGAAATGCATATTTGGTTTTAAATATAAAAAATAATTTAGATTTATTATTTACAAATATGGAATTAAGGTTGATCCTATCAAATTATAATCCATTATTAAGTTTTATCAGAATTTATATTAATGTGATGATTAATCCTAATTTAGATAAATTGAATAAAATATACTAGAATGTTGTAAATGAAAATTTGACAAGTAAAATCAAAGTAAAAGACAAAATTTAATAAAGTGTAATAAACTAAAATAATACTTACTATGAAACTAAATGATAAACATAGTTATTTATATATGAGATCAAAATTTATGAAGTAGTCAAAAGAGTAAACTGATAAACATGGATTGTATTTGCAAGTACCCAAAATTTGGAGTAGAAAATTGAGAAGTATGAGATCATCCAACTTGAGATATGATTAACTAAAATTATAGTCTTAAATTGGTTGATATTTTTTTATAAATTATGAAATTAGATCATGATAATTTATGACAACTTAAATTAGGTCTATATGTGGATATTAACTTTATAAATTATGCAAAAGACTTACAAATAGCTTCTTCAAGTTTGAAACCCTAATATGGCTTTTAATTATTGATAACCTATATAAAAAAGGGTGTATTGTAATGGGATATTTTCTCCCCAATCACCTAATTGAGGCCTAAATTTAAAACCTAGGTATCTAATAATCTAAATATGGAATTCATGCCCACTTATTTCTCCCACTTAAATATTTTTGTTCACTTTTACTCCTTTGACTTTATGACTGCATCTAGAGATGACTTAAATACTTGATCATGATTTGATTTGCATTAGATAAAATTGGATATTTACTTAGATGAGGACTGTTTGAAATGTTTAGAATTGAAATTAAGAATAACAAGAAAGATTTTTTTAATGTGGAGTAGTGTAATTCTACCTTTGTATTAAAATTTCCAAATGGTAGAACAAGTGACTTTAGTGTTCCTTTATAGTAATCCAAAAGGTAAAATTTAATGCTGAGATTAATAAAAACATAGATCACAACATAAGGGAGGGTTAAAATTTAAAAATGAACTACTACAGTGATAAAGACAAGAAAATATCATAGGGGAAAATAATGTCAGCCACTATTCTCCCCTATTAGACATTTTTGTCCTTTAGGAAAATGTGTGGACTTTTGACCTAGAATTGTTTATACATATTCTTAGGGGTGTTTTTAGTTTTTATAAAATTTATGGATACATAATTTATTAAATTGAAAATTAATAGTTTCACATTAATTACACAATTTAATTAAAGTAAAACAAGGACAAAACTCATAATCAAGAATTCATGAAAAAAATTGAGCGATTACATTTTCCACCCCCTAGCCCTTTAGTATAAAAATGAAATTACTATAGGAAAGTATATATAGTACCTTAGTGTGTAAAACACACTTTACCTTTGGGATAATCTCAAATCATGTAATATGCTCCATGGAAAAACTTGTGTGTGAAACAAATGTTTCTCTTATGACTTTGCTTGGAGGTGATGCTTATTTAAAGCATTAGAGAATTGATTATTCCCATAAAGAACTTGGAAAGGTCATTTAATTAGATGAACCAATCAATAATTTTAGGTTAATCAATCAAAAAAATTAAATTTTCACTTGTATAAAATAAATATCACCCATTGAAGGACACAAAGGTAAATTTAACTCAGATGGTCTTTATAACACCAAGAAATAAAATAGATTTAAATCCATAATGGATTTGTAGAAATAATTATAGAGGGAACAAAACATCTAACTTATACATCATGCACTTTGAATAAATCAACCACTATATGTGTCTTGTAGATTTAATTTCCACTTTTTTCCTTCATGCATGATAAAAACAAAATGGATAACATATATAATCATACCATGCTCTTAGATAACAAATATTATTGAAATTTTAAAAAATAACATAGTGTGCATGGATCTATATCATGCCCAATCAATAAATGCAAAGTCTATAATTGTATGTAGATGTAAATTTTGTTTGAAACATATGCATGAGTCAATATCATGTACCTAAAACTATATAAATATATACTTTGATTTTTTAATGTTAATTCATATGCATGGAATATGACCACATAATCTATTTCAATGACTAAATCTCAAAACATTCCAAAAATTTGAAACTATATTTTGTATTAAAAATAATTTTTATCTCGAAAAGACTTATTTCATGTATGAAAAACACACTAAAATTCCCCATTTTGAGGTGAGGTAATTGTTCCTTAAATTCACTCATCTCAGAATAAAAATTAACAACATACATAATAAGATGTAAAAATTTAATAATGTATCATATGTTAGAATTATGTCAACATAGTAAGATTTGTATCATTTGATTTATGAATTGAAACACAAGAGAAAAGGCTTATATATTTTTACCAAATGAATTTAATAGTAATAAAATGTATAATTATACTAATGAGATGTGAGTGAGTCAGTTAAGTAGATTGGTTATTTCAAGATCCACCTAGGTTCAAATCTTTAGGAAGGCATATGAGGTCAGTTATGGATGTGGTTTATATTATTAGGATCATTAATGGCCATTTTTTATTATTGAAAATTTGGCCTCCTAGGCCAAATGTCAACCCCTCTAATAAAAAACTTTCATGAATACCCTCTAAGCTTGTTCATGGTGCCTAGAACTTGTCATGATCTCCTAAACTCTCCTTGAAAGTACTTGTTATCATGGATTAAGGTTTCATGTTTACGTTAATATTAATTTCAAAGATTGTCATATGTCAAACCCTATCTTGAGGTATTTGGTTGATGCACTAGCATTCATGATGGTTCCTAGAAGAGTGGAGAGTTGTCAAAGTGTTTTTGAGGTCTAAAAGGTAGTTTAAATGTTGTTTAACATAAGGTTTCTAGTCCTTATAGTTTTAGGCATATTGTATGACATTTATTAAAGAGAGACATTTGTTGATAGTATTTAAGGGTTTAAAACCTTGTTTAAATTCATAATATGAAAGTCAAATGATATACTCTTAGGTTATCATCTATGCTACATTCATTCAAAATAGTTTCAAAATTTATGAACCCCTAAAGACATTAATCACCCTTAAAAGACATCATATTGGTCAAATAAATTATAATTTTTTTTGGAAAGGGTAGGATTTTAAGTGTCTCCTTGTTTATAAAGGTCTTAAAAGAGCCCCTAAGCCATCATAAGGCAATTTCACATTATAAATAATCCATTTTGGGGACCAAATCCACTCTCCACCCATCAAATGGGCCCCACATGTGGGAGGGTGTGTCTCTTCAACTCCCCTCACTATAATACCTATTTTCAAATTTCATTTGACTTGAAATATCTTTCCTCCTACCCATTAATGGAGTACCAAGGTTAAGAACATGAAGAAATGCAAGAATAGGGTATTTTATAGGTTATATAGACCTATACTATTAGTTACATATAAGGGAGGTAAATAAGTGAATCTAGATATCATGTAAGATGTATCAGAGGAGTTTTTGGTCAAAATGATGCAAAAAAAGCCCAAAACCAACCCTCTCCTTCCACCATCCTCTTTGGTAGTCCAGATAAGCTCTTAAGTTTTTTGGTCATTCCATACAAGAAAGAGAGAAAATGAGAATCTAACAATTTGGGAATAATAAGGGGGTATATTGAAATTTAAATTATTTTAATTTGTATATAATTTCATGGCTTATGGTCTATGAACAAATACTAATAATCTGGGCACTCAAATGGTCTCCTTCATCTATTGGGGGGGTTAAAGTGACATCAATTTTGGTACATATTTATAGTGTTTTTTAGAATAAATGCTTGATGTGTGTTCCATATATCCTAAATGTCCTTCCATAATACTAAACAGCCATGGTTTTCACATGTGAGGGTGTGGGAGCAAATAAATATTCATGTTTTCTCCATTTGTAATATGTAGATAGAGTTTCTCTTGTTGCAGAGTCTTTGGTGCATAAGATGGAAGTGTTTGATGGTATTTTAGGGTTAAATGAGGTGGCAAGTTCCTTAGATTACACTTCAATATCCTATTTGTTTTTAAAAATCACTCAACTAGGTTTTTAAATCAAATAACTCCGTCAATTCATGATTTAAGTTGACTATCATAGGTGGATTGTATGATCTCCTAACAAACATAAATAATGTGTTACTATAGTGGCTATAAAGTATTATCAAGTTAGTAAAAAAATATACATAATATACTTCATGGTATACTTAATCCTTTTTATATTACCCTAAAATCCCCTCACTACCCTATAATTAAGCATACTCTCAGTTTTAAGCCTTGAAAAGTAAACCTTTATTTAGTTACCTACAAGTCTAAGATAGTCCAAGAAAATGGATGAATGTTAATATGAGATATATAGAGACGTTAATGAGAATAATAATTAATATGAGTCTATAAATAACATGTAAAATGGATAAATAAGTTTAAATAAAGGATTGACACTCTCAAATAAATCTTGCCTAGTTAGGTTTCTTGTGAGTATATACAGGACTGTAGCTCCTATGCTAAAGAGCACTAAAGAAATGATGATGTTAAAGGGATTTAGAGGGTTAGAAAGAAAAAAATGAGAGTAAAAAAACATGATAAGTTCATCCATGATAACAATGAAGCATCAGTATACACCTCAAGTACACACAATAGTCAATAAGCCTATGGCCATCACCTATAGGCCTAATTGTAGGAACAAAAGGTAGAATTGAGAAAAGAGACCATCTTCATATGTATTGAAATATATGATATGTTAAAATATTTAAAAAACTGATAGAAGGAATGACTAGTCTTTATTAATGAAGAGAATATTGTAATAAGGATAAAGATAAACTATTTTACATAAGTCAATTCCTAACTGCCACCTACAAGAAGGGTAAAAGAAAGTGTGACTATGTTAAAAACCATGTGGGAGTGAAGGGTTTTAATAAAAATAGATGAAATAATACTTATTATATTAAATACATTAGTCTTCATTAGGATATTTAGTCTTTGAGACATCAAAATATCTTGAAGACTAAACAAACTTGGTTGATCACCTACAACCAAACAGATAGGGTTATGAGCAAGAAAGGTTAAGTTATGAAATCATAAAAGGAGTGATATATATGAATGATAATAGAGTATATATTTATTTATTAATAATATCAATATTCTCATCCAAGTTTTTTTTCCTTTGAGATGAACAAAAGAACCTAATGTCCCATTAGGCCTATAACAGATATAAACAATCATGTGCTTAAAGGTTGAAGGCACTTGCATGTTTTTGTGGTTTTTAGGAATGAATATAAATGAAAGGTAATTAATGGACGTAAAATAGGGGTTTCATGAGTATTATAACCTCAATTTGAACATAAAATCACTTAACTAAACATTAGGTCTACAAATGCTTATTAGGCAGAACAGGGCTAAACAAGCTTGTACACAAAAATTAAAGGCATTTGATTAATTAAGGATTTATGGAATATTTAAAAACTTTACATAAAATAAGGAGAAACATGAAAAGGTATATAAAATAAGTGAGATTCTTAGTTGATGCAAAAGATCCCAAACCCAAAATTAGGGATATACAAGCTCAACCACTAATAAACCTTGAGTACTTTCAATAAAGTATGTAGAGAGGAGGGTTGGTGAAGATCCAATAAAAAAGGTGTTGTCAGGTCTAAAAAACATGATATAAAAGTTTATAACATGGTGGAAATTAAGGTAAACCACTTAGGCCCCTACATTGTTGTCAAACACTTAGGATGGTAATGAGACTCAAAAGGTAGTCCCATGTAATTATAAGGTAGAGATGATGGTATAAATAATTTGAAGAAATAATAGAGGTTGGGAATAATTAGGATAAGGGTGTTAATGTGATACTGAAAAACCCAAACAACCTATAGGTAAACTAGAACCCTGGGACTCAATATAGGCCTATTAGGCCTAGACTTATTCCTGATTATTCAAGACCTCACATAAATATTGGTGACTAGCCCATAACCTAAAATCAAACTGATGGACTTAAGGAGGCATGGGAAGATAATATAGGTCCTAATAAATTGGTTTAAGGTAGAGGAAATTAGAAAAATGGTCAGTTTGGTCTTGAGACCCACCTCAAGCTCCATAGTCGTAAAAAACACCTCAAACCACTAATTCAAGTGATTATATATTTTATAACATAAGGATTCAGAGCCAATTATCCTATGGGGAGTTAATGACCCTAATTTAATTAAAATCCATGGATGAGAGAGTAGGTTTTAGGGGCCCACCTCTATGAATCATCGTTAAGACTATATACACATCCAAAAGGTTTACAAGGAGGTTAAAGTCTACCATATTGTATTCATATTACCACATAAGATGTATGGGACCCAATTATTTTCAAGAGATTTAGGTGGGTATATGGTCTAAACATCCATGACCATAAGTTTTGGATTAGAGGTCTAATCTTTATGAACCATTATTAAGATGGTAAACCGCCAAAAGCCTACTTAAACCTTAATAAAGACCTAAAAAGTGGAGATATTTGCACTCAAACATATTGGATTGACCTAATAAACACTTATATCATCTATTACACTTAGAGGAGACCTTAACTATGGTATTGGTCTATATGGACACTATAAAAACTTGTCATAAATTATGTCTTTTTCCAAAATTTCAATAGAGAATAAGGTAAAAAGTTGTTTGGAATGTTTCCAATAATTATAGGGGTGGATTGAGACTTATTTCATCTTCCCAAGTCACCAAACACTCACATTTAATATTAAAAATGCCTTTATAAGTCTTCACCAAATAGCTAGTCTACATAAGCTAGTGAAGGTGGCCTAGTTAGCTAAATAGAGTATAATTATAGAAGTATACTATTGAGAGAGCACATATCATGATATGAGATGTTCATTTAGACCTAAAACATGTTCATTCACATATTATAAGAAGTTTTACTTAGGTTTTATGTTCACCCTAACACATGACACTGAGCCACTAGGACTACTTGGGTCAAAAATAAGAAGTGAAAGTTGGCATAAAGGGGCTACTAGGATATCAATTTAGGGTCACATCAACACCTTGTAACTTCCATCATGAATTCCAAAAAGCACACCTCATAGTAATCATGGAGGAGAAGTTAGTTCCAAGTCTTTTCAACATGCATAAAACATGATGGTCTAATTAACACCTCATGGAGGACTAATTACACTTCATTTACACTTTGTAACTACCATAAGGGAAGTGATTAACCTTTTTTAGGCATATACATGCTTTGAAAGAGGTCAAATAGGTCTGACCCAACCTATACCACTCCACCTCAATGCCTGAAGGGCCCATTTAAAAACACCAATGCATGGAGAGATAGATGGACTATTGTAAGTACTTCTATCTGATGATGGTGTGGGATATGGTCATTTATTACTTCTTATCTAAACTTCCACACTAATTTCCATATCTTTCTAAGAATATTATTCTATAAATTCAGGCCTTAAGGCCATTATAACATGGATTTGCACTTTGTAAACTTATTGGACTATTAATACACTATTGCATCTTCTCCATGATTAGTCTTTATTATGTATATGCTTATTTTGATATGCATAAGTGGTTTAATTTCCCCTTTATAGGTCCATGCCTCACCTAGATGCTAAAAGGTGTTTTATGCAGGTCATATAGTGTGTTAGGGTGTTAATGGCTATGTTAAAAGAGTAAGTTTAACTATAAGTCCATTAAACCAAAAATTCCCTTCATTATCCTCATTTCTCTAGTCATAGAAATCAACCTCTATATGAAACATTATTTCCTAGAAGTTATTTGAGATAGTGATTCAACTTCATGTATTATCCATTAGTGTGTTTTAAGGTTAAAGGCTTTTAATGTTAAAGATATTGGATATCTATATTGGTGCATCACCATCTTTAGATTATGTTTATTTTTATGCAAATCCTCTATCACTTTTCATCCCAATCAGTAGGTATTAGTTAATTTAGCCTAATAGATGCACCAGGGGAGCTAGCCCCATAATCTAGAGGTATACCTTAGCCATAGGTTATCCACAACCATGGGATATTCTCATGTTACCCCAACTTGGGAGTTAAGCCTAAAAAAAACACCTCCTAGGGTGTAGGTTGGAGTGTTAATAGTTATTATTAAGGTTGGTGGTGGCCATTATTGTTTATCTTGGGATGATTGTGATTATTTTTGGTATATCTATTATATGTGGTAGATGATCACTTGGGGATTTGGCCCTCAATTATGTCCCAAACTATGTCATAGCTTTGGTAAAAAGTGAATATCTATCCAAAAAATATAGTTAAAATTAGTATATTATGCATTAACTAGTGCATGATATAGATCATGGAAGCAATCAAACTTAATTATCTCATCAAGCACACAAACACAAAAAATACAATGTCATACAAGAAGGCTAAGGGACATACATAAGAGACATGTTAAAATGTTGAATGAATAAATATTACACATAAAAGGCCAATGGCAACATATAAAGGACATGAATGACATCATAAATAAAGAATATGTTCAAATGTATCATAAAATAAAGGGCCAAAGGTTGTAAGAAATGCACATGTTCAAATGTCAAACAAAATAAGTAAATATATCATAGAGATGCTCAAACAATTTAACACAAGTTCCATGGGCTATACACAATAGACCATCAAAAACATATTTTACTATGTAAAAGTAATAACATAATTGGAAATGGAACATATAGCTAAAAAATATTCTAAACCATCTATATGTAATGTGATCATACCCTAGAAAATAACATATCCATATACATAATTGTAAGATGGATATGCTAGCAAGACATTTTTAACTAGTATATAAATCAACAATATTAGAATCATAAAATGATAACACCTATATATACTATAACCTGTGTAAAATAGGCCCACATAATAGCAAGGTGACTAGTTAGAGACAAGTCTAACATCTTATTCCATGAGAGATATGTATGTCCTACATAAAACATCTGAATATCAATGAAACACATGTGATAAAAAAGAGTATGTTATCTACTAATAATTAGATAAATAACATATGATAATGATGTATACTATATGTCTAATCATGAAAAGGTCATGATTTTGTATTTAGTTATAATATCTAAATGTTTTTTTTCATATTTTTTTGATATGTTTATAATTTTACAATTTAGAATCAATATAAGCTAGTGAAAATCAATAATTCTAAATTATAATATAATAGAGAGATAAAAAAAATTATACAACAGTCAATATTAAGTATGGACTATAAATTATGGCATGGCCATGTATTAGAAATATACTCCCACTGTATGTGTGAGTTATTACTTTAGAATTTTTGTAAGATACTGTATAAGTATGTAGAGGGCTTATTTTACATCCTCATTTCATAAAATTTACATTTTTTGAGGCATGTATCATGTATGATAAATATGTCACTTGAAAATAAAGATCAAGCATGAATAATTATTGGTTTGTATCATACTAAATCTGAGTAAAATGTTTGATAATTAGAAATACTAAGGTTTTATGTGCTCGTATTTTTGAATTCTAGTTAAATAATTTGCATAGGGAATCAATGTCCATAGTGGGACAATTATAGTATACAATCATGTCCTGTATTGGAAGATTTTGTCCTTGATATAAAATGTAAATTTTTAGTGTCTATTATTAAAATAGATAGATAAATGGTAGCATATGTAGAAATTGATTAGTTTTTTTAGATTGTTGAGAACTAGAGAGGTGAAAAAGAAGAGACAATAGGCCAAAATTTTATCAATAGAAAAGGGATTATAGGAATTTATTGAATCAATTATGTGTGAAAATATTAGAATAACATGATGCAATAATCAAGAAGTTATGTATAATAATTTTTAATTGAATTATTTAGAAGTTTTTTTGAATTTTTTTGGATATTTAGAGATGCAAAAAGATAACCAATGATCCCATAAATATGGGAGTCATAATACTATATAGTAAGTGTTAAATATATGTTCTATATGTTCATGCATCATAATCAAAAAATCTATTATGTGTTGTAAGAAAACCATTGAGATCACTACTCATGTAATTATCTATAAGAGGAGTAGCTCTAAGAGATGTAGAATGATGTGATATATGATGATCACTAGTATAATATTGTGTCAAATATTGTTCTTTTTTAATAACATGTTGATATTAATGTATTATCAATTTGTAATATGTTTTACGTAATGTTACGTATTGATAAAAAGACACCTTTTTTAGATAAGATTACTTTTTCACTTGTTGCTTTTGAGACTCTTGCACCTTTTATGAATTGGTTGAATAAAATTACTTTTCTTAGTTACATAAATTTAAAAGGTGATTTGTTCTTATATATATACCAATGAACTATGGTGGTTGATGGGGAGGAAGAGGTACCATAGATTATATAGTGTACCCATACCCAATCCTTGAAATTTTAAAAACATGATTGAAATGATTATAATTTAGGCATATATGTACCATATAAGTTATAACAATGATATTTTTTAAACAAAGGCATCCTAATATCATGTTAAAGACCCCATTTTGTGGTAAAACAAGAAAAGGGCTATTATTATAGCATGACCCACCTAAAGAGGCAATACAATGCATCCCAAAGTGGTTTTTTGATTCTCATTAAATGTTTTGACACTTTTTAAAGTTTATTTTATGTCATGTTTATAACTCAATAAATAGAGTAATGTCACTATATACACATTTTCACTTGATCCACTATCAGATAACACACTATGAATGGGTTATTTATTAATATAATATCATATACATAAGGCATGAAAATTAAAATCATAATGGACTATCTTACTAACATCAAAATTAATCGTAAGAAGTGATGAAGTAGTTTGAACAATTGTACTAATAATTATATCTAATGGTTGATCATATGACTCAATAAATGGATATAAATTATAAGTATGATGCACTACTAATTTATATTTGTTGTTATCATGGTTTATAAATGTTTTAATAAAAATATTTAACTTATCATTTTCATTGTGTTAAGGATTGATTTCCTCTATAAAAGTGTCTAGCTTAATGACATTATTTTCAATAAGATCCTGAATAAGGTGTTTGAGATTGAAACATATATTATTAGAATGATCAATGAATCTATGGTAATAAAAATATGCATTTTTATCAACATATTTGCCTTGAGGTTTATTCCTATAAATTTTAAATTTTTGAGGTGGAGTAATAATATTTCATTCAAGTAACTTTTGTAAAAATTTATGAGGTAGTTTTGGTAATTTAGAGAATTCCCTTATTGGTTGATCTAATAAACAATCTTATTAGAAGGTTGAGAAATAAAATTAACTATGATATTTTCATCATATTTAATATCTATTTACTTAGATTTATAAGATGGTTTTATTATAAAATTAATTGTAAAAAATATGTAGATGTAGGTACATACTTGAGCTAGTTCAAATCAAGAAGTTTTGCTTCTCTTTTTTATTATTGTACGACAAAGTTCCTCAAATAATTTAAATTTTTTGATAACAATCAATTCATGCAAACATGTAAGAAAACATTATTTAAAAATATATTGTGATTCATTATCTACAAATGTGATAGTAATTTTGGAAAGCATATTGTTGTATCAAAGTATATAATTATTAATAGGATAATTATTTCGTTGCTTAGTCTTGGATATTTGTATGAAAGAAAGTTTTTCATCAATGTTAAAAGAAAAATATTTGATAAATTTATCTAATAATGGATTGAATTATTTGATTTATTGAACTAGTAATCATAATACCAATGCAAGACATAATATTTTAAGATTCTTGAAAATAAATTGGTTAAGAACTTCTCATTAAAAACATAATCTAAACATGCTACATGAAAATATATAAGATTTTGTTATGGATATTATTTATCTTCATACAATGGAAATTTAGGAGCTAAAAATCTTGTAGGTAAGGGATTTGATGAAATATCATTTGACAATGAAATATGAATCAAGTCTTGAGAATATAATGATTTGATATATGTTGGTATACCTTTCTCTCACCACAACACCTTAGAATGCAAAAATGAAATATTTTATACCATGGATTGTGTAGTAGGAAAGGTATGTGATGTAGTACATAGATAATTTTTTTTGTATGAGTCATTTATTTTAGAATTGACATATAGAATCCTTGATTTTACCCAAATTACAAAGGTTTAGATGCAATAAAAATATCAATAGTAGTTGTAGCAACACCAATAGTAAGGTTGACAATGTGAAATAATTATTCTTGTGGAGCATTACAAGTACATTTTTATTTTTATTTTTGTGCATTTTTAGAAATGTATTTAAATTAACTTGGGTAAATTTTGTGGAATTTGACCAAATGATTCTCAAAATATTGATATGTGTTATATGTGTGCATGATATACTCCATTAAGTTCATCAAGATGGATCCTATATGATCCTTATTGACTATCTTGTGCATGACGATTATCTTCCTAAAAATATTCTAGAGAAATTTTTTCATCAAAATAAAGGTAATAATTTTTTGCATTATAGGAATCCATTTTAATAGTGGTCCAATGGATTTGAATGTACTCAAAATGGGTCCCACTTAACCTATCACTATGCCTTAAAGGAATAATGGAGGTATATTTTCTAGATGGAATAGAAAAATAACCTATAAAATATATTGTAAACAATAACAAGAAATTAAATGCCAATTTTTGTGTATGGATATTAGTTAATTCCCCTAAAATCTAAGACCAAAATAAGGTGATTTAAGTATCAGATATCATATCTAAGGTCAGAATAAATTTATTTCAATGTGCATAATTAAATTCAAGGTTGAAATCAAATTCATTTAGTGTAATATTTATATGCAAGGTAAAAATAATATCTTTTTAGTGTTGGATATTCATGAATTTATCTAAACCCTATGAAATTGTTTTTGGAAGCAATGCTTACTAAAAAATGATTTCACAAATGAAGATGTGTGACTATCTTGGGTTCACCAATATTTGTTAGCATAATTAAAGTTAATGTGGTGATTAACTCTAATTAATTTAAATTTAATATAACATAAAATAATGTTATAAATTAACTTTAGACAAGCATCATGAAAGTAAAAGACTAAATTCAACAAATTACAATTGAGTAAAAGAATTAAAAATATGAAATGAAATGAAAAACTTATATGTTTATATTTGATATCTAACTATGTGAAGAAAAATAATAATAAAACTAAAAAGTAAGGACATTATCTACAAGCAACCAAAATTTGGAAATTTTTTGGAGATGGATAAAATTATTTAATTTGGGACATGGTTGACTTCCATTGTTGCCCCAAACTAGACAATCATATATTTTACTAAAAAATAGGAACTTAGATAATGATCATTTACAATATATTAAACTAGATTTGTATGTGGATATTTGACATTTAGAATAATTAAAAATATATTCAAATAACTTATTTAAATTTGAAACCCTAATAAGGATTACAATTATTGAAAACATACAAATATAAAAGGGGGAGTGTAATGGGATGAACTAACCCTAATCATTCCATGATGATTCAATGTTGCCTACATATCGAATAATCTAAAGAAGGAATTCAATCTCACATAATTATCCCACTTAAAAAGTTTTACATAAATATTCTCCTTTGAATATATGAATGCATCTATAAATGACTTGAATACTTGATCATGATTTATGTTGGTTTAGATAAAACATGCTTTTAACTTGGTTGAGGACAACTTGAACTATGTAGAATAAGAATTGGGAAGACTAGTGAAGCTTTACTCAATGTGAATTAGTATAAGTGTGATTTTTTATTGAGATTTCCAAGTGGTGGAATAAGTTACTTGAGTTTTCCTTTTATAATAATACAAAATGGAAAACATCATGCCAAGAATCTTAAAAACATGGATAAAAAATAAGATAGGGTTTTAATTTTAAAAATAACTAACAGAGGGTTGAGGACAAGAACATCCCATAGGGGATAATAACATTTTACACCATTTTCCCCTATTAGAGTTTTTTATTTTACGGAAACATGTGGTTTTTGGGTCCAAACTTGTATGTACAAATGCTTATGGATGTTTTTTGATGTTAGAATATATTTGTAGGAATAAGATAGAAACTTAAACAGAAATGGGTCTACATTTAGTACACAAGTAAATTAAGTGAAATAGAGCCAGAAAAAACATCATAAAGTAATTTTGACCAAATTTTAGTTACTAAATATTGATATGCTTTCAAACACCAAACTAAAATGAAAAATAAGTTTACTAAAAATGATCCAAGCCAATGAATAATTTATAGTTCATTTAGCTAATAAAACTCAACCCTTTTCTAGATTAATATGCAAATGTATGACATTTTAAATGGATGAATAATATAAAAATTATTTAAATTAAATCATATAATATCCATCTAATCCACTAATTATGATTCAAATTATCCTTGATAGATGGTTGTTATTATAGATATACCATAAAACACTCTTTGGGTAACCTATTAGAATAATATGATGATAATCATAGAGAAAGAATTATTTATTATGTCAGTATCAATTTGTTTGACATGTTAAAATATATAAAAATAAATCAAAAATTTATGCTTAGCTATTGTGTCTTTCACAATAAATTAGACATTACATTCTTAATACTGAGAATCATGTTATTGCCAAGATTTATAATTTACAATATATTATATCTAAGACTTATATTTCTAAATGCATAGATAAATGACTCATTATTTCTATATATTTTGATATTAAATATATACCAAAAACATTATAAAAGTATAAAGCATTACAAACCATATTATTTTGGTTGCCTTATTATATTACACTCTTATGAATGACAAGTTTACATATGACTTTTTTATATTCACCAATGTGAAAAATACATGGAAAATGTATTTTTATGTGTCCAAATTAACCTTAGGTGTAGGGGTTTACATTATATTAGTAAAATTTTAGGGTCATACTATATCATTAGTATATATATTGAGATTTTCATATATAAACAATAAAGTAGAATATGAGGCCTCAATTATAGGTTTACACGAAAAATGGGATTTAAATAAAAAATCTATATAAGTTAAAGGTGATTATCAAATTCTAAGAAATCATGTGATGGGTAATTATCAAGCATAATAAGAGAAATTAATTACATATCAATATCTATTATGTAATTTAATTACCCATTCGATGATTTTTAGATTGGCTATTATATTATTTTACATGTCAACATGGATGTGTTTCATCCTTTATTTGTATTGATTTCATTGATTACCATGATATATAAATTATTAAATGATTAGAAAATTTACCATTTTAATATTAATCAAAGATGGGTTAGACCTGTTTGTTATAGATAATGACAAATATAATTTAGATTGGTATACCAATATATTTTTTTCATCTAATAAGTCTATTCGCCCATTTTATTTTGTGAAATGAAAAAAGGAAATTGATAACATATATAATTTTATATGTTATAATTTGTGAAACTCTTTTCAAGAAAATTTTTGGTGGCCACCTTGTTAGATTCCTCAGGTGCAAAGAATAAAAAATTTATTTACAAGAGATTAATGATAGGGAATTTGGTGGATGATTTAGTTTTAAAAATATCATATAAACTTTGGGATTACATGGAACATGATTGCTAATAATATTAAAATATTTGTGAAAATTTTCAATTACATATAGATTTAATGCATGCACCATCTAAATAACCACAACCTATTATTTATCTTTGGCCATTTTCCATTTGGGGTTTTAATTTAGTGGGAAGAATTAATTCGACATTATGGGAAGGTCATAATCTTATCAATACATGAGATATATATTTTACCAAATGGATTGAATTTATTCCTTTAGATCATACATTCATAATGAAACATATTGTATCTCTATTTGTATTTTCATATTCTATTATTAATAAAATGTTTCCTATTTTTAGAATAATATGGTTAACAAGTTTTGTACTAATATAAATTTTGACCTAAATTTTATACTCCATATTATCCTCAAGAGAATGGATAAGGTGAATCTAAAAATGGTAAATTTATAACAAATTTTAATAAACATGTAAATATTAAAATAATCAAAATTATATATATAACTTATGCACATAAATAGATTATATGACCCTATATTCTCTTGTCTATGTCATGGAGGTAGTTTTCCATATATATATTGATATTTATTTTGTGTGTGTACTTTCAAGGTATCATCGATGAAAATGAATTAGATAATATTGTTTACACCAATTATAAATGTTATCTGAAGCACCTATACATTTCATTGAACACTCAAGAGTTTATTAAAATCACCTAAAGAAATATTATAACAAGACATAAAATTCCATATTAGTGGCTTAACTCCTAAAATAAAATAAAAAGAGCACAAATGTGATAAAGAGAATAAATCTAAGTTTAAACCAAAATATCTAGGTCCCTTCATTATTATGGAGAAACATGGTACATGTACATATTTCCTAGATAAATTATAAGGAAAACCCTAGAATAATCCAATGAACATCATGAAATTGTGTTGATTATAATATTGAGTTATTCCTTGTTCACATGCTACCAATAAGGGAATTTTACCCACATATTTATCCACTTATATTTATACATTGCCATCCAGGACATCATATCTACACATTCCTCACGAGTTACATCAATCATATTTTATGTTATAGAGGAATACACAAAATTAACTAAATTATATAACCTCCATGTATCATACACCTTATTATCTATCATGGGGACACATTATTATCCCATGTATAGACCACCTACTTAATTTTGGGTCATCATAGACTCATAAGTTATAATGATTATATTCTTACATTTCCTCTAGGTAGATATTCCATGAGCCTTAATAATTATCTAACTTATATATTATCATTATCTCATTATCTATCCCTCTCTCTCAAATATATATATATATATATATATATATATATATATATATATATATATATATATATATATATGGGGAATCATACCAATACATTCCATACAAGCTTCACTTATTTTATCCATATATTTATACTAGGGGCATTATATCCACAAGTCTCTACAATTTAATGACAAATACCTTTCCACTGAGTGAATTATACACCTGTTGATATTATATTACTTATATTATGAAATAAAATTTCCCTTCACACACCTAATCAAATTTTGATCACATATATACACTAGGTACTTTTATTATCATATCTTCTCATTAATGAGGTAATGTTATATTTCCTATCAATAGGTTATATTTATGTATGTCATTTTACCTCTTTATTATTATGTCTACTCTGAAATGGATAAATATTTATATCTCATCATCACATGGGAAATATAATCCTATTGTTATTTACTTGACTATATATTTTTATAGTTACATGTGTTAAAAATTTACTTTCAATCATTAATATAGATAAGCTTAATTTATGTGATAACACATGATGCACATGATTATTTATTTTGAAATCATTTATTTTTAGGAATAGACACATCCCTCACCTAAAAATGGGTCATATATTCAATTATTATATTGATAGTTACAAATTTATATGTGGGGACTGTGATTTACTAAGAGAGACCAATATGAACTAAAGAGATAAATAAGCACCAGATATTGAATTCTATTATCAAGAACTAGATTTTAATTTATAAGATTTATTTAAAATAATTTATTTTATAGGAGTTATTTTTAAAAATCATTAGTTTCTACTTTATATAATTCAATTTAAAAATTTTCAAATTTTAATTTAAATATGAAACTTTAAAGGAGTGTCAACATGGCTTTCATACCATTATATGAATTCATTATTTTTAATTTATATATTTCATTTATAAATTGATTATAAATTCATAATTACATTGATTACTTGCATGAATTATTTTTTTTTTTAGGTACACCATATTTGTTGATGATAGAGCATGGGTGAGCACAATCCAAAAATTCATAGACCATCCTCCATCTCTAAGGTGGTATTCATGTATACAATTTTCATTTTTTATAATTTAATACATACGCACACACAAACATAAAATTAGTTTATTATGTAGACACAATGTTTTTATAATTCTTATTATTTTAATTATTCTATCATGGTTTTGTTGTGGTTTTGTGTATATCGATTATTGGGGAAAATTAGGTACTTATTGGTATCTTCTATGTGTTTACCTCTTTCCTTTATTACCCATTTATTTTTTTACTTATCATTTTATTATATTTTATCTTTACTATTTTTTTATGTTTAAAATAATCCCTTATATTTCCTATAATATTTATTTGTGTGGTTATAATCAGTAGCTCACCGATTATGTCCCTTTTCCCCTTTGTGGGCACTTTCAAATCTCTTACTTATTTTCATTGATGTGTATACCCATGAATTGTATATATCCATATTTCATTTGGTTTGCTTGGGTTTTAATATATCCTTATCTTTAACTTCATAGTTCTATTTATACAAATCATTCTAAGTCATTTTAATAAAATGTATATGATAAGTAGATACAAGTATTAAGGCATTCAAAATTACTACGGGAAATACAAATATTTTATTTAGGATTATGATTAATTAAATTTATTCATACATGTTACAAAATAATGCTTATGTGAAGTTCATTAAGTTTCACTTGATTATCTAGGGAGAGAAGGTAGAAGAGATTTTTACAAACTGATTTGGGACACTCTAAATCAATAAAAATAAATTGATAATTGATTAAAAACACTATGATATGTGGTTGTAACACTAAATGGGACCAAGACACTTGAATAAACATTCATTTATTATTATATGTGTTATTATATTGGATTAGGGTTACTTAAAAGAAGCTAAAATTGACATTATTCCAAACCAACTATTGAATCTAAAGGATCCAAGAAAATCATTAGTTTGTCACAAATGATCCATGAAATATATAGATGTTGAAAATTATCAAGGGTCATTATCATAGGAATAAATTATAATCAACATGAAGGGTTATAATTAGTATCCAAGGTTGTACTAGGTCACAATATGTTGATTTTATCCCTATAATAAACTATTAGAAAGATTCTAAATATTAGTTTACATTAGCCTAGATTATCTTCTCTACATTTATAAGAACTATTAGTCTTAGGTGTAATCATTTCAGTTCATGCATATATCTTTCCATTTTAATTTCATTATTATTGATTGTTCATTATTTATTTGAATTTAAGAAATTGTTTTAAGTACTAGATTATATTTGAATATTATTAATTATTGAATGATATTACATATCTATTTTCCCATAATTTTAATGAGTTTCTTATAATGTAATTATAACTTACAAAAATTTATTAAAACCCATGGTGTAAGTCCCCTAATAGAATAAACTCTACCAAAATTATGAGACCCACCAAGTATATACAAGGTAAATTACACATCTAACCAACCAAGAGAAAAGTATGTTTTTATTCAATTCAATTTGACATGATAAGGTAGGATTCCAAAGTAAAACCTTGATACTAAGGGATATAAATCACATGGATACCACATATTATGATAAGGTAGACACAAGTAATATCAATTTTAAAAAAACAATACTAAACGTAGTCACAAATATGTTTGGATAAAAAGATACAAGTTGGTTTTTTTCATCCATGAGCCACAAAGGAAATAGAAAATAATGTGAAGATCCCAATATGAATTATGGAAACCTATATGGTTACCTAATAAGAAGAGTGGGTTACTCAAATATTCATATGTAACTATGTACATTAATCAACCACAAATTTTTGGGAAAAAAACTTAATTTCCCACCAACGTTAAGATCCAAACCTCAATTACCCACCAATATTAACATAAATGAATGGGGAAAATAGACATGGGTTTCCCATACCTACCCCAAATTATAACCCATTATCTTAAATGAAAAACTCATGAACAAGGTTAATAGATATCCTAAAATTCCCAACATATATAAAACCAACCAAATTTGGTAGTTATCAATACATAGTATTCATAAATAAAAATAGAAAAAATAAAAAGTAAATAAATTTTAAGAATTTTTAAGAAATACAAGAGTCCACAAAAATATTTTGTGCCCAAAAATTCATATGAATAAAATAACCAAAAAAGTAATTATTATTTTAAAATGTAAAATTCACACTCAAGAAGGTATGTGAAACTATACACATCAACCAAAACATGCCATTTGGAAAATTAGGTGTGATTGTAAATGTATATGAGTTTTCATGGTTGGAGAAACACCCATGTTAACTTCACCTATACCAATCAACCCACTATAGTCCAAATGTAATATAAGACATGATGGATCCTAGTGGACCTCACAACTTCAAGCTATTGATCTAAACCTAGATTTAGTTTTGAAAAGGTTTAATTGATTATTAGGGTCAATAACCTACTTTTATGTGCTAAAAGGTTCACATGAGACCCTTTTTGTTTTTCTAATCATGAGACTCATATTCATACTTGAAGTCAAAATAAGGTTTAATTTGAACTTAATTTTATTTTTCCATATAAGGCTTCGTGAAATATAAATATGTCCTCTTGTGACCCCAAAAATTTCCTAAAATATCTTACTCAAGCCCCTTGAAGATGGATAGTCACATCCCCACCATCAAATTGATCATATCTTATCCATAATATAATAAAATATCAGTACATATATATTAATCCATATGAAACTCTAAAATTTTAACTAATTTTACCTAAATAAGAAGGTTAATGGAGATTTATGATATGTAGGGTGACTAGCTCATAGAATTACACACTTGTTGTCCAAGCACTTGGACAACCTCCATTAATGGAGACTCAAAGCTATTGCAATATTTTTAGTTTAGTTTTGGTTTTTAGTTTTTAGTTTTAACTTGATTAATTGTGTGGTTGAGAATATTATATACCCATGTCCTCTTACACATTATCTATGAATCCTCAACCTCTCTTACTGATGAGAATGGAAAAGGGGGGAACAAGCTCCCAATAATGTAATCACCTAATTTTGGTACAAGGTTTATTATTGAATTTTTTTAATTTTTTTTAATGCATACTGATCATTGTTTAAAATTAGTTACTTATTATAACTTTTCTATTCATTCTCATCTCTCTCTTACTTCTCTAGGATATCCTATGGTCTTTTCTTCTATTTTATGTCTTTGTTTTGCTCATTTTATACTTATAGGCTTATTTCTTACTTTTTTATTTCTTATGTTGTTTCTTCCTTTGTGATATAATATTTCTTATTGAAATATTTTTTATTATTATTTCATGCATATAAACCATTTTTTAAAATTAGGTAATTATTGGTACTTGTCTATTCATTTTCATCTCTCTCTCTCACTTCTCTATGTGATCTTATGTTTTTTAATTCTTCTATTCTAGGTTTTTGTTTTGTTCATTTTTGCTTGTAGGCTTGTTTCTTAGTTTTGTGTTTCTTATGTTGTTTCTTCCTCTAGGATATATTTTTTATTCTATTTTTTTCACCTGGGATATATTCTTTGGCCATATTATGAATTTCAAAATTTTCCCTTATCTTTGTAAGATCCATCCTTCTCCTCATTGCATCCTTGCAATGTTTATATTTGTGTATGTTAGTTTCTTGTTTTTTTATTTGATCAACTCACACACTAATTAGTTAAAACTTTAGAAGGCTATATATATGCATATATCATCAACATTAATTGTAATAACAAGTATATAAGAATTTTATATACTCAACATAAGGATATTCATGTCCAGACACACTTATAGACACCAAAATTTAATATTAGACACTTGAAAATATCAATTTTTACATATATATGACATACCTAATTTATGAATATAAAATTCACTATTTTTAAAACTTTCTCATGTTTATTTACCAATTTATTCAATTGGACAACCTGATTTTATATCATGAATACTTAGTATCTCCCTATTTTGTACATAACAATCTAAAATTATAAGGAAATTATTGACATATTATAGATCCCTAATTTTCCATCTCTAGACATTGATGACAATAGTTGGATGTTATAAATTATTTTAGATGTTTTATTTTTATGGTAGTGTTTATGAGCTTCCAATAGCTAATTTTTCAAATTTTTCATTTCTCTTTGTTTAGGATAGCCTTATTTTCACATATCAATCACAAGCCAGGGGGGGACACAAATGAGAAATAGATATAAATACAAATAATTCCTAAGGTCTTACTCATGTTTCAAATAAATTGAGAACCACTTTCATATTAAGAGATATATTTTCACATCCTTGATACATTTCAAAATAATCATAGACATGAAAAATGCCCTTAAATGAGCATACCTTAATAAAATAATGAACACTAATTATAAGGTCAAAGTTGCATGTTTTCAAGTTTTGAAATCAAAAGAGTTACAATGAATTCTAGTGGATTATGATTGAGTAGACATATAGGTAGGATAAATTCATGTGGTTCGATACTTATTCATAGTAATGGATTGTATGTAATAATTAAGAATTTAGTGGGGAGTGGTTGGATTTGTCTAACACATATTTCAAACCATTATTTTAGGTCAATTTGGAGTAAAAAATGAAGCTATAGTTTCAATAAAAACATGAGATGAATCAATATCAACACACATTATTAAGGATAATAAAGTAAACATAAATTATCTATAAAGTTACACGTATTAATATGTGGGAAAATAAAATAGAAAAAATAATAGGGATAATCCTACTAGATATAGGTAATATTGACAATCGTAGCTGTCTAAGCATTCCCCTATAGTAGCTTGGAGGGTTTTTATAACTTGTGTCTAGATCTAAACTATTAAAGAGATATTATATATCCATATTAATGAATGTGACATTGGTGATGAGAAATATATATCATAAAACTAGCTAAGTACCTTATTTCCCCACTTTGCTTTTCAATTATATAAATAATAAGTCCATTCAATATCTCTATTACACTCATATATGTATGGTAAAATTTATATATTTTTCAATATATAATTCAAAAATGTTGTCCTATTTATATCCCATAAATAAAAAACAAATTCAAACATTCTATTGAACATGATATTAATTTTGATCATGAAAAACCTTAGGTCTTTCTCCCTCAAGGTTTATTATTTCCTTCTTAGGGTTTCATATCTCATTTTGAATTCTAATTTTTTATTCCCCCTTAAATCAGTAGTAATTTATGTATTATACCATAATTTTCTTGATGTTTTCATGAATATATTATATGCCATATATTAAGGTTATCTTTATTATATTTGTAAGGTAAAGTGCTAGGTTAAGTGGTGTTGTGATTGATTATAATCAAATTCCTTTGATCTAACCATGTGTTTGTGTGTAATTTAAAATGATTAGAATTAGTAAAATTTAAATTCCTTATTTTGTTAATGTAATTAACAAACATATATATGTAGAGGAATAAATTATCAATGATAATATGCATGAATTTAAAAATGCTTATGAAAATGATATTGAACATAATATTAATGATCATGATATAATACATCATTATGAGCTTAACAATGTAGATCATGCACAATTTTTATCTCTTTCTAATTCTATAATTAAAATTAAAATGCAATAAATGATTTGGATAAGGTATTTAATATAATCTTAGATGTTATGAATATAAATAATTCAATAGATTACACAACTGAGCAATAACATGATGAATTTTATGATAATATTGAATTACATTTTAGAGATAATGATACTACATTAATTTTCCATACCATTATTGAATTTAATAATATTCATATGTGTACACCTATGGCTACACAAGTGGTTCCCACCTATGGTGTGGGGAAACATAAGTTTCTCCTAAAATGTATATTACTATCTATACACAACATAATTTTATGCATTTTAGGATTACTTCTCATGTGCCATTATCTATTTATCCTTAATATTTTATGCTTGCTAATCAAATCCTCATGAAAATTATTCTTGATCTTAAAAATAATTTTTCTCAATTAGAACTAGGTTCTTTTAGATAAAGAAATTCTAGTGATTCTCAAGATTTATTACAAATCTCATTGGCCCTAAATAATTCATCTTGCCCTATACTTATATGATGGTGAAGGTGCTATAGAATAACATACTAGTTCCTTTCATGTTGTATGTTTAGACTATGCATATAATGGTAATTCATTGACTAAGTTTTTTCTATACAACCTTAAAAAATATGCCTTGTGGTGGTTTTATGACCATATTTTCTAATTATTACATGTTTTTAGTCCTTTAGATGATCAACATTTAGTGCACCTTTCTATCAATATCAGTGAGAAGGTATCATATGATCAAATTTAAAAACTTAGGAAAGGACCTAATGAACCCATCAATGACTATGTGCTTTTTTATAAGATTATTCTATCAAGAATTATAAATTATATGGTTGATAATGAATTTTAAGACATTCTAGAAAATATTAATTATAACTATACATGCATAAATTATGTTTAAATGATTTAAACATTTTTATGAAATATTTTGTATGATTACATACCATGAATGTAAGTTACTTAATATGAATAATATAATATATGGGACCACTCATCCAACATATGCAGTAACAAAGATTCAAAGTAAAACAAATTTAAAATCTAAGGTGAATGATAATAAGAATGAATCTAAAGTAATAGTAAAAGTAGTTTCACGACCTAATAATAAGCTTTTCCTTTTGTATCCTCAAAGAATAAATTTTGCATGCTTATTATAACCTCCTAATAAGGTGTTACAAAATTTACTTGGGTGAAATCTCAAATCCCACCTTCAATAAAAGGATTTTGATATGAGTAAGGAATTGCATAAGGGGTTACATATCAATGAATATTATGATTGGCATAGATGTGTGGGGAACTCTATCAGTAAATTATTTGGTTTGAGACACAAGTTACAAGATATAGTTTAGGAAAATGTTAATGAGGTCAATGATGTTAATACACCTAAAAATTATTTTGTTGTATAACCTAATGTGAATTAAAAATATTTTCTTATCCTTTTCAAAATCATGTAGAAAATGAGACAAAGACTAATTATGAGGTGCATATTAATTATAAATCACAACCCCATCAAAATTATTATGATTATAAAATTAAGGAGAAGCATCCTAGATATGGTCTTATTTGTGTCATTAAGGACACAAAATTACACAAACATAAAATCACATTTAATTAACATGAGATTACTACTTATAACTTTACCAATGCACCATGTATGTTTGCATGCTTTCATTAATTCATGTCCTATATAAAATGTTATAATGGATAATAGATGAAGTGAAAACATATGCACTATGAAACTTATTATTAGTCTTGGGTATATACACAAGGATTAAATCGTACAACTACTATATTTAACATATTGAATGGAACGAGACAAACCCTCTTTGGGGAAATGTCTTATCACTCATAGTAGGAACTATAGGTATTTATAATTGGTTCTTAGTTATATCAAATATTGGAATATTGGACATATTATTAGAACATCCATGAATATAGAAAATATGTGTCATACCATATTTGGTACATTTTTTCCTTAAGTATACTTATAGAATGTGATTGGTTATAGTTATATTTATTCTATAGGGTATATTATTTATCCATAGACATTATCTCTACCATTTCCACCATAACCCATAAAAAAAACCCATAAATGGTTTATCCTACAAAGGAAAATCAGATATGGATAATAGGCATTCATTAAATACAATTGTTTAAATTTCCATTACATCACATATATATTCAAGTTTACTAGATATTACCTAGTCTATCACATCTTAAGATAGTTCTATAGGTTATTATATATGTTTAACAAAAAACACTGACATATTCTCTAAACATACAATAAAATTCTTAAGTTATTATGGGTATTACATTTACATGGCATATAGATGATTAGGTTGGCTATGATAATAATGAATATAATACAATGTGTGATCATATATTTGATTCAATTAATGATACATATGTTTTATCACCCATGGCATGTGATAATCACACCAATAGATTCATGTCCTATACATGATAATACATTGATGGGATCATTGGTTAATAGGAATATATTTTAATTCAGATTTAAAAACATTAAAAAAATCATTTTTTAAAAATATTCATAAAATAAAAATCATGTCGTATACATGACATGCTTTGCTAGTTATGTGATCAATTGATGTAATTTATCACGTTTATGGTAGATTAGATATCTATTTTATATATGAATTATTTTTAAAAGACACATCATTGGGATGAAAGAGATAAATGTTACATATGATACATAGATAAATAGATTAGGGATATTCCTTACACCTAGGGGTTACATATCAACATTATGGGAATACCTACATGCATCTTGGTACACTTTACAAGTTATATTTTTATATGAAATTATATTGAGATATTTATATTTTTTATACATGAATTTTTCTTTATTTTAATTTATAGAGTGATATATTTTATGGATATTGTATGTCACATCCTAATTTCTCTCTCAGTTGAATAACTTGTTTGATCTATGGATTATTATGGTTGTTAGTTGATTAACTATTGTTTGATCAAGCTTTATGTCATATGACGATTATGAGATAGTTTTGTGTTTCTTAATTTACATGATTGATTTGATATGAGTAAGAAGTACTTTTACATTTTGTACATTATGTTCATGTTTGTTAATTAGACAACATTATTATGGATATAACTATGTTTCAGGTTAACCACCTTTATTTTTGTGAGGTGGATGTGGGACAAATTATTACCTTAGAGTGTGATAGAGGAAGAGCATCATAGGAGAGGGTGGTTTAGATAGAGACATTATGAGATGATAAAGAATGAAACCACAAACCCATGCACACACCACATTAGTATTTCATGTTTCATGATTAATTGGTTGAGTAGATATTTGTAGTATGCTTTATTTTTTGTATGAATGTCTATTATGATCTTTTATGTTTTCACTAATAAAGTTATTGTTGATGACCATGTTGATTTAATTGAGTGATTTCACTAATTTTTTGGTCCTATGTAGCTTATCTTATATGATGTAATTGCTTGGTTGAATGAGTGAATCCATATATGTTTTTACTTAACTCACTATCTTATTCGGTATAATTATATAGTATAATGATTTGATGTTATATATGGATTTATTTAATAATTATAGATGGATTCCATTGTTCTTATTTGATCTATAGGATTAATGTAATAGTAATAATTAGAAGATTATTATTATATTATATGTTTATCTTAATGTCAAAATATATTAATAACATTATTTGAAAATGTCATTGTATTTGATTTAGTGTTGACCAAAGGATAAATATTCATAATATATATTAGACATTGATTATATTATTAAATGATTAAGGGAAATCATTTTGTTTGTAAAGTGTTAGAGTTGAATGACTTGGTAATAATAAATAATAGTAATTTTAAATAATATATGTTATAAATGTGTTATATAGTCATTATGTCGATTAGTTAACATTTGAATTTACATGGAAAGAAAGGATTAATTGACTAGTCGAGGTTCAACCTTGAATGGAATACAAATTGGCTATTGTGTCTTGTTGTTTAGTTAGTTTGTGCGGTTAAGTCAATGTCATGAAAATGTAGATTATATATTGAATATTTTATTGAGTCTTTTGGAAGTCATGAGATGATTAAGTTTTCTAATCACTCATTGAATTTGAGTGAACCATTATTCTTATGAAAATCATGATGGGAGTTTTGTTATGTACTGCAAGAAAATGGTGGTAGACTCTAGCTTAGTGGGGATTCTATTGAGCTATTTTTTCATGCATATTTTAAATCAGTTAGGTTTGCCATTAATGGAGAAGAAGGTGGTTATGAGTAAGTTAATGGAAAAGAATAAAATAAGATAGAATAACATTGTGAACATGACACATGAAATATAACACACACATATAAAGGATAGATAATACAAAGAAAATAAGGAGAAATAGAGATAAGGAAAAAGAGGACATTCAACTCCCTTGGTATGATCATATTCATAGGTCAGTTTTGTAATTAAAATTCTTGTGTGTGAAATGTTTGATAGATTTTGAATTGAAAAGGCTACTAGGTTTTCTTTTGTTTGAAATGTTATGGAAAATTTTAAAAGGGAATATGTAGGGCCCTATGGAAGGCTCAACCTCCATAAAACCCTACATTTAACCTAGGGAAACCAAGGGAGAATCAAGTAGAGCTATAAAAATTGACATGAATCTTTAAGCTATGAATGAGATCTATCTTAAACTCCTTTCCAATTCTAAAATATATGTTAAATCATGGAATGTTAAATTTATTGAAGGTTTTATTTGAATAGTTAGACATAGTGTTGTTATTGAGTTAAAGTTGACACATACACACACACACACACACACACACACACACACACACACACACACACACACACACACACACACACACACACACACACACACACACACACACACACACACACATTTATATATACACTGGTATTCTTTAAATTTGGGGCTTATGAAAGAAATTATAGGTGTTAAATTTAACCAGTTGTAGGCGTACTTGTATAGGTGAACTCAATGTGTTGTGTTTAAAATGAATTATATTATTTTACATTTCAATTGAATTTATACATTTTAAATTAATATCATTGTATTTATATATTACTCTACATAGAGGTTGTAACATGCATATTTATTATTATTTGGGTTTGGGAAAAAAATGGTTAAAGCCCATAAACATAGGTACAAGTAGGTGAATGAATGAACTATTGTTATGAACTCATCTCTATACATAGATATGTACATAAGAGGTAAATTATGTATGGATGAGTTAAGATTTCATTGTATTAATTTTATGTGAATTATGCAATAGTTTAGATTTAACTATGCATCACTATTACATACCCGTTAGACTATAATTTGTGTAAGAGTTTTGTACAAGCTATAAAATGAATATGTATGAAGTTTGATATATATATGATTACATGAGAAAATTTATGTGGTTAAATCTATGTTGTTATATTAGACATCTCAGGATGGGCATAGTCAGTTGAGTGTTTGTATTTGTTCATATGCATTTAACTAAAATGCCAATTTTAAATCAATTTAACGGAGATATTTGATTAAATGGATTTGGTAAAAATGGATGGATGTGTATGAATTTTGAATTACATGAAATTATGTGTTTTTAAATTAAATATGTACATGGGGATTTATCTAGTTTATAAAAAGGGGATATGGGGCTATTTAATTGACTGGATGTATATGTATATGGAATACTATAAGATTTTAAGATAGTGGATGTCTTCTTAGAGTATATTGTATAAAATATAATATTTTTATGGTATTGAAATTGTAATAAATATATATATATATATATATATATATATATATATAGACACACACACACAAATGGTAAAAATACATGGCTATGGACTATGTTATAAATATGGATTTGATTTTACTATATATGTATATACACAACTATGTTGTGCATGAAAACATTATTACAATACAGTTTGAAATAGGTGCTTGTATATATTTTAATGTATATATGTAAAAGCATTAAAATAATGTATTTAAGAGTTTTAAATGTAAAGCATATTATAATGTTTTGGACTAGATTTTATTTTATATGTGGAATATTAACAAATATATAAGCTTGTGTTATATTGATTATTTCAAGGATGAAATATAATTATAAATTACTTTTTGATTTATGTAACTAGTAATTTTTGATGTGATCATTACCCAAATGGTATGTCAAATTGAGGACTAATTTTTATTTTGTTTATTAGTTTGTAATAAACTAAATGGTATGGATTCATTGAATTTCATTTGATAGACTAAATGTATGTATTTTATATTTCTATGCTTAGCATATTTTTCTCAAATAAAAGGAAATATTTTGAATGAATATATAGGTTTTTATATTATTATATATTTTAAAAAAAATCTTGCATTCATGACTCTAAATACGTACTAGATGAATTCCACTAGTTTAATCAATGCCATCAATACAAGATGAGGAGTAATCTGATTGGTATGTATGAATTTTACTAATCCTTTGATTATTAATTATAGAAAACTTTTGCCAAAGTAATGTTTTAATTAAACATTGGCATTTCATATGTTGATATAGTTTTCAAATTTGTGTGATATCATAGTATAATAGATTTTTTATGGTACACATTATGTATTATATATATATATATATATATATATATATATATATATATATATATAACACATAGGTTTAGATTTACTACTATAGATTCATGCACCATCATTGTCTACCCATCTATAAAGAGTGGTCCATCCCCTTGTTGGGAGATAGTGTGATGGATCTATGGTCTGTGGTTGGTGTGAAAAAGTGCTCAGATGGTGCTCTCCCTCCTAGTTGGAGTACTACACGAGAGATTACACTTTAAATTAAAGATTGATACTTGAGTCAAGGAGACTCTTGAGTTTTGGAGACTCATTCTCTATGGAGGTGTGTATCATGTTTTATTATTTGAGATATTATATATTTTTGAAAAAAGTAATATTTATACATTATACTTATATAATAGTGGCTATAATGTTGTATCAACCATGCCTAATTTTTTATTATTTAATTTATGATTAGATGCATTATTTATTATTTAATTAGTTTTGTTCATGATTGTTATCTCTATTCATTGCGATCCTTAGCTAAGTGGATTAGTTGTAAACCTTATGCTTAACTAAATGATGTAATTATTTATAGATCACTAATTAGATTTATTGTGGTGACATATATATGATGAATATGTGTAATTAACATTTTTTTTAATTACTACATTCTAGTAAAACCCAATGAGGTTATTACATTATGGTATCATAGTTGAGTCTAAAAATATAGGACTTCATATTGGTACATGCTAGACTAGGAGGTGAGGGTACTTTGAACATTGGACATCTTTTTAATCTAAATCCATTTACAACTGAGCAAGCTATAAACATGGACCAAATCCTCATAACTATACAAGAGACTAGGAACAAATCATGGCCCTCGAAGAAGAAGCACATGTCCATGAAGAGGAAAATGCTTGGGAGGAGACTAAAGATGATCCTGCTGATCAAGAACAACATCAAGTGTAAATGCATGGGGAAGTTCCACATGATGTTAGAACTCGATTAGATATAGAGCTTAAATGAGATATGAAAAATGTAAATCCACCTAAGATCGATGGAACTATTTTGGGAGATAGAGCTAAATCATGGCTAATATAAAAGGAGAAATATTTAGAGATTTGGAATTATTTTGAAGTCATGAAAGTAGTTTAGGGATATTATCATCTTGTTGGTGAAGTAATTCATTTGGTGAGTTAGTGGTAGTGGATAACACCACGGCTTCAAGAACTAAACTCCAAAGTGCCAAAATTTATGTTAAAGTGGCAGACTTGAATCATCTCCCAAAAAAAGTGGAATTAATTTCTAAGCTTGGTAAGAAAACCCAAGAGATTATCTTTGAAGATTTGCCAAATTCTTGCTATGCGTGCAAGAAACAGGGGCATTGGGTAAAGAACTGCCCCAACAGGGGTAGATCCCATTTAAGAAATTTTTAGGAAGGGAAAAATATAAAGATTCAACAAAAGAAAATATGGAAGGTAAACGAGAACTATCGAAAGATAGGAAAGAATCAAGAAGCTTTACTAGATCTATATAAAGAAGAGGATAAAATTTATGCAACAGAAGAAGATGGTGCCCTAAATTTATTAGGAGCAATAGAGCCCCTATTAAAAAAATTTAGTCCCCAGATGGAAGAGAAGGGGATGAAATCAGAGAATAAAAAATCAGATCATCTAACAGAAGAAGAAGAAGCTAATTTTCTAAACTAGAATACCCAAAGTTTAGAAAATCAATTTATTGAGGTAAAGGATATCGAAGGATTAGAGGAAGGAGAAGTATTACATGAAGGGGGGAATAATTCAGGAGGAGAGATGTGTGAAGCCCAGATGGGGGAAAAGCAAGAGGGATTAAAGGATGAAAATAACACTCCAGTAAAAGAGGCCCTAATGGCAAAAGAAAAGAAAGAGACCAAAAAAAACTCAAAAAACCAAAAGATAAAAGGCGAGAAAAAGAACAATACAAAACACATGGCAATGAGAAATGGTAGTGCAAAAGTCAATGGTCCTCTTAGGAATAAAGAAGGAAAAGGAACTGAACTGTAAGCCAAGTTAAAATCGGATGTAGGATCTCCAGATAAACCTGGGAAAAAATTTGCAAAGAAGAATAGAGAGATGGAAAGCAAACACAATATAGCAGATGGAAAGCAGGCAACCTTGCCGAAATGGCTTCATAATAATAAAAACTAATGAGAATTCTTAGCTGGAATATTAGGGGGTTAAATAGCATATACAAAGTAGATTTAGTTAGGAATTTTGTCAGAGAGCAAAAGATAGACTTTCTTCTGCTCCAAGAAACCAAAATGAGTAAAGAGAAAGAAGAACAGATCAAAGACTTTAAAAATTATACTATTAAGGTCAGTAGCTCTGAAGGTGCTTCAGGGGGAACCATGATGCTATGGAAAAAAACCAATATTCTGGCTCTATTTTGATGGAAAGTAAAAATTTTTTGGCTGTTAAAATAACTAGTTTTGACCAAAAGGAAAGATGGTATGTTGTAAATATCTATGCTCCCAATGTCAAGAACCAAAGGAAAAAGGTCTGGGAAACTTTCTCAAATCTCAGAAGCAAAGATTATTGTGGGCGATGGATTATAATGGGAGATTTTAATGTTGCTCTCTATGATTATGAGAAAAAGGGTGGTAATACTATTCAAATGGAAGGGAGATTTGATCTCATGGAGTTTATAAGTAAAGAATGTTTATTGGATGTGGAGCTGCAAGGAGTTTAGTTTACTTGTAGCAATAAGAGACTTGATAATGAATGTATATAGGCCAAGCTTGATAGGGCTCTCATTTCCCCAGACTGGAAAAAAGATTACATTTGTAAGTTGGAAGCATGCCATAGAATAGGCTCAGATCATTTCCCTCTTATTTTTACAGCGGTCAAAATGAACCAGAAAAAGAACTAGCCGTTCAGATTTGAAAAGATGTGGATGCATCACCCACAGTTTGAAAGCAAAATAAAAGAGTGGTGGAATATACCTATTGAGGGAACAACCCTCTTTAGAGTTGCTTCCAAGCTCAAAAATGTTAAAAAGGAAGTTAAGAAATGGAATAAGGATTGCTTTGGCAATATCTTCGAGAAAAAGAAGACTATTAAGGAGGAAATTAGTAGAATTTAGGAAAAAATTCAGCAAAATGGATACACCTCAGACTTCCATAGAGAAGAAAGTGAACAATTGGTTCAATACCAAGATATTATAACTAAGGAAGAAACCTATTGGAGACCAAGATCTAGGATACAATGGTTGAAAGAAGGAGATAAAAATACAAAGTTTTTCTATCTTTCCACTCTGAAACATAGAGCTAAAACTCATTCAACACTTGAAAAAAGGAGATCAGAAGATAACAGAGGAAAAGGAAATAAAGGAGGAAATGCTTTCATTTTTCTCCTCCCTAATGAAGGCTGATAGAAACATCAACTTGAAAAGTCAGGCTGATATCCTATGCGTGGTTCCTCCCTTGGTCTCAAAGGAGTAGAATGACATGTTATGTTCCATACCTAAGGAGGAGGAAATCTTCAAAGCAGTTAGATCTCTAGGAGGAGATAAAGCACCTGGACCAGATGGTTTTCCCATGTTCTTTTTTCAAAAGCTCTGGAAACTTATTGGCAAAGATGTCAGTAATGCAGTGAAGGAATTCTTTGGATCCAAATAGATGCTGAAGGAAGTTAATGCCACTTTTTATGTCTGATTCCAAAAAAGGCTAGAGCTGACTGTCATGATCAGTTTAGACCGATTAGCTTATGTAACTCCTTCTATAAGATAATATCCAAAGTTCTAACTACCAGATTAATACAAGTGATCCCTTTGATAATAGCTGATCAGAAAAAAGGATTCATTCCAGGTAGACAAATCCTCAACTCTATAATAACGGCACATGAGAATATTCACTCGTTGTTTCGCTCTAACAATGAGGGGTTCATAATGAAAGTGGATATTGCTAAAGCATATGACAGGGTGGATTGGTTATTCCTTTCAAATAGCCTTATTGCCTTTGGATTTGAACAAAGAGTGGTTGATATTATCAAGCAACTGATATCTACTATTTCTATTGCTATGTTGGTAAATGGGAGTTCGTCTCGATTTTTCAATCCGTCAAGGGGATTAAGATAGGGGGATCCTATTTCCCCTATTTTGTTTATAATTATGGCTGACAGTATGGGACGATACTTAGGGAACTTAATTCATAAAGGTTTATTTAAGGGCCTGAAACCTTCTTTGCATCCTTTAATATGTTCCCATGGTCAATTTTTTGATGATACTATCTTCATGGGGCAATCTGAAGTCACAAAAGCTAGAACTCTAAAGGAAGCTATAAATTTATATTCAACTGCCTCTAGACAACTAATAAACTGGAATAAAAGTGCAGTATTCTTTACTAATACCCCAAGTCACAGACAGAACAAAATAGCAAAAATCCTTGAATGTTCCATAGGATCTTTTCCCTCCTCTTACCTTGGTCTCCCTTTTGGGATGAAAGTTCTTGAAGCCTTCTGGGAAGGACTAACTAACAAATTTAGTAAGAAATTAGCGTGATGGAAAGGTAGTTTTCTAAGCCAAGCTGGAAAGCTTACGCTCCTCAAAGCAAGTCTTCAAAGCATACCCACGTATGCTTTGAGTCTTTTCAAAATCCCCACTAAATTTGCTGAAGCTATTGAAAAAATTCAGAGAAACTTTCTTTGGTCAGGTACTGAGGAGAAAAGAAGAATGCCTTTAATAGCATGGGATAACATCTGTAAACCTATCAGGGAAGGTGGACTAGGAATAAGGAAAATTAGAAGTATGAATATAGCTCTCTTAGCTAAGCAGGGTTGGAGGGTTTATTAGGAAAATAAAGAATGGAGCAAAATATGGAAGCACAAGTACTTATTCAAGGCAAAGTCACTCCCTAAATTCTTTTCTAATCCAGACATTTCCCATCCATCTACCATATTGGGGGGTAGTTCAGGGGACTAAACATGTTTTAGAAGAAGGAAGTTCCTAGAAAGTTGGCAATGGTAAAAAGGTGAAATTTTGGGAAGATGTTTGGTTAAAAGGAAAACCTTTGCAAGATGAAATCCAAGATAAAGAAGTTATAGATCGATGCAAGCAAAGAGTGGGAATAATGGTTAACCAATACTGGCAGAATAACTCTTGGGTAAACCTCATAGATTATGATCAAGATTTCGAGGATATTCAACTATCCCTAAATGCTATATCTCTCTACCCTAATCTTGAAGATAAGATTGTTTGGCACAATGAGCCAAGCGAACAGTTTAAAGTGTCTTCCATTTTCACTTCAAAGGGAAATGGCAACAAACCATTATGGACGAAGGCCTGGATTAAGGGGCTCACCCCTAAAATCAAAATCTTTTTCTAGACCCTCCTTCAAAACAAAATCTTGACAGTGGACAATTTACAGAAAAGAGAAATATATATTGTGAATAGGTGTATTCTTTGTAAGAAGGGCCTTGAAGATAGAGATCATTTGTTCATGAGCTGTTCTTTTACGCAGCTTGTCTGGAAAGAGATCCTCAATCTATGGGGCATTGCATGGATCCATCATAAAAATGTGGAATTATCTCTTAAAAGTTGGTACTGCCCCTCCAAGAATCCCGAATTAATTTTTTATGGAAACTTACTCTTCCCCATATTTGGTGGGGAATATGGAAGGAAAGAAATAACCAAATTTTTAGAAATAAAGAATTACCTGGATGGGTGGTAGGACAGAACATCATTAGAGCTATTAAGGAGAATTTTTTATCACAAAAGAATCCAAGCTCAACTCTCCAAGTGGATTATCCCTTAAGTACAGAAAATTCTAAATGTAAACCTGATAATCCTAGATCAAGAGTTACATGGAATGCTCCCCCTCAAGGGTGGATAAAAGGAAACTTTAATGGAGCTGCTAATGGGAATCTAGGGAATGCAGGTTGTGGAGGAGTTTTGAGAAACCATACAGGAAAGGTAATTGATGCTGTTGTAATCCCCATTGGTAAATCGAATTGTCACATTGCCAAAGCTTCTGCTGCCCTTCAAACCATCAAAATAGTTGTGGATTTGGGATATTCCAAATTGTGGCTAGAAGGGGACTCATTGAATATCATAAATATTCTTAACAATAAAAATACTGTGTCTTGGACTATAGAGGCTATGGTGATGGAGATGAAAACCTTAATAAATAAATTTGATAAAGTGACAATAACCCACACCTATCGTGAAGCTAATGGAGTTGTAGATTGGTTAGCAAATTGTGCAGTCTGGATAGGACACAAAGTGAGGTGGCAAGAAACATTAGAAAAGAATGTGGAACTGAGGGTGCTTATTCATCATGATGCAACTCATGCGAAGGAGGGAAATATTAGATTGTAATAGAAATATAATGAGTTAGAGGAGTGGTTTCATGGGGGAAGGTCTACAATCATTAAAGAGGAAGGCTCTTGAGAGAGAGAAGCGGATCCTGAATGTCCCCAAAAAAAGCCGACTTTCAAATCAAATTGGTAGCAGGCAGGATCATTGTAAAGCTCACAGTGACTGGGTTTTAAAGGAAATGAGTATGGCCCACAAAAGGAAGGGAGAACCAAGGAAGCAGGAACCCAAAAAATGTGATGAATGGAGAGAGAAACAAGATGTCTGGAGAATTCTGTAGAAAGGAAAGATCATGAACTATATGGAAAGGCTCCATGGGTCAAAACTGCATATCACAATGGCTTTTTTCAAAAATTGGATTGATGATAGGGTCACTTTGCATGGTATCACAGTGAACCTAACAGAGGATTTCATAGTAGAGGTTATAGGGCTGCCTACGGATGGACTTAAATTCTCCAAGCAAACAAGCATTTCGAACGAGGCCTTTTGGAAATTCCCCAAGATGGAAGTGGAAGAGTAGAAGTTGGTCAAGAATGGGGATTTCTATGAATTGGAATAGATTAAGGGGATATGGAGGGATGTCTTATGCTGTATAAGGGAGTATTTCATCCTAGACGGAAGAAGCAAGAGAGTGCACAAATTCCACTTTGTTTTCCTTAATCACTTCAGACACAAGGTAAGATTGTCTTTTCCCTTTTATCTGCGCTTCTCCTTGGTCCAAAGCTTATTTGCTCACAGGAAGAAGGAAACATGTCCTATCCTATATGAAGGCCTAATTCTGTTAATCGAAGGCTATTGCAAGAATAAGGCTATGGTTAAGAACCCTAACCAGGGGAAAAATAACAAGTTTGGGAGCAAAAAGAGTGAATTTGTAAAAGGGAAAGATAAAATCAATTTCCCCAGTGCCAAGAACCAGAATGTAGATGAAGATACAGAGCAAGAGAGAATTGATAAACCTAGGGAGGAAAATCTGGAGGAAGAAGAAGGAACTAAAAGCTGGAATACAAATTCAAATGAGGAAGAAGTTCAAAAGAAGAATGAGAAAGAAGGAGTCAACATAGAGGAGGAATCTAAAAATAGTAAAGAAGAAGCTGAGGAAAATTAGAAAATGTCGGAGGAAGATATTGTCCAGGATGGCCCTGTTGAGGACCCTGTTTCAAGAAATGAAAGGGAAAATATAGTTCAGGATGACAATCAAGAAATGGACATGGAAATTCAAATTGGAACAAAAGAATAGTATCAAAGGGGCCAAGAGGAGTGCTTTGAAGAAGGCGGGAAAAGTCCCAATAAGAATACTGAGGATTGAAGTGAGAAAAGGCAGAACGATGGAATGCACACACCTACGAGCTGGGTTAATTGCAAAGCAAAGGCTTCTCTCCAACTTGATTCTTGGATGTTTAAGGAGATTATGGATCTCAAAAGGAAAGTGGAAATTATGGAAGACAACCAGAAAGCTGTATGGAACAAAATTAACAATATGGAAAAACAAATAAGAGACATCCCTGTCAAGCTCAAAGATTACGAGAATAACCTTAGGGAACTCATCAAGGAGAACAAAATGAAAATGGAGGAAGTAACATCCAACATATGTGCTGCAGCTATTAATATTGGATAAAGAGCTAATGAGGAGATCAAATCATTGGAGGGGCCTAGCAAAAGGATGAGACAAAGCTCAAGAAAGAAGGCTATACAAGAGGGAGCCAAGTTGGCAGCTACTGCCACTCAGGATACTGTTGTAAAAGGTAAAGAAATAGTGAAAATGATTTTGGAACTGGAAGAATAGTCTAGTTCTTCTTGTTGGTTATGTTATCTGGTCCTGTTCACTGGTTTTTTGTAATCTTCTATCTATGGTGTAGCCAGATCTATGTTAAATTTGGGTATTGACCTGCAGTCTTTTGGGTGGTTTTAGGTCCATTTAAAACCTATTCTTGCTACTTCTCTGTAGTAGTTTTTAGGTTCTGCCTGTGGTCATTGATGCTTTATCTTTCTTTCCTTGTATTTGGGTTTCGGGGTCCCTTCAAAACCTGTTTTTACCTTAATCTAAAACTTGGTGGGAAAAGAAGAAGCCTGTGATGAACATTGATTCAACCACCACCACTTGGGAATAGTTTGTGACACTGTTTAGGTCATGATGGCTTCCACAATTATATTTTGATCAAAATCTTAAATATTTTTAGAATCTTAAGCAAGGGAATTTGTCAGTGAATTAATATTGGGATAAATTCATGAAGATACTTAATTATGTACCTCAATATTAATAAAATGAAAGGTTTAGAATCAAAAAATTTATAATGGGTTGAAACCCCAAATTAGTTGTGAAATAGATGTGTATGGTCTATCTACCATAGATAAAGTGTTTGAGAAGGCAGTCAAGGTGGAACATCAACTAAAATCTCTTTCCCAAGTCAAATATCAATTCAAAAAGAAGTTTGGAAGTTCCAAATTAGATTTCAAAAATAAGAATTGGAAGAGGAGTGGAGACTCCAAGGGTCAGTTCAAGAATTAGAATGCCAAGTTTAAAAATGGTTTAGGGAATAGTAAATTTGGTAATGGTTTCAAATGTTTTTTCAAGGGAAACCAATAGTTTGATAAGAAAGGACTAGTTAGAGGTTAATTCATATGTAGAGATGACCATTTTTATTGGGAAATTCTTATAGATCATTAGTTATTAATTAAGGAATTAAATAAATTAGATTGGAATTTGGGTTTTATGAGGGCTTAACTATGTTTAAACCTATTTGTATTTTTGGGTTTAGATGTATGGGTTCTTTATATAGAATAGATTGTATAGACACACACACACATGTATGTATGCATATACTTGGATTGAAGTGATGATATATGCACACACACATATATCTGTCTATATATATATATATATATATATATATATATTGGTATTCTTCAAATTTGGGGCTTATGAAATAAATTATAGGTTTTAAATTTAACCAGTTGTAGGGGTACTTCTATAGGTGAACTCAATGTATTGGGTTTAAAATCAATTACCTTGTTTTAGATTTCAAATTAATGTATACATTTTAAATTAATATCATTATATTTATATATGACTCTATATAGAGGTTGTAACATGCATACTTATTATTATTTGTGTTTGGAAAAAAAATGGTTAAAGCCCATAAACCTGGGTACAGGTAGGTGAATGAATGAACTATTGTTATGAACTCATCTCTATACATAGATATGTACATAAGAGGTAAGTTTTTTATGGATGAGTTAAGATTTCATTGTATTCATTTTATGTGAATTATGCAATAGTTTAGATTTAACTATGTATCACTATTACATACTCGTTAGACTATGATTTGTGTAAGAGTTTTGCACAAGCTATAAAATGATTGTGTATGTAGTTTGATGTATATGATTACATGAGAAAATTTATTCAATTAAATATATGTTGTTATATTAGGCATCTTAGGATGGGCATATTCAGTTGAGTGTTTGTATCTGTTCATATGCATTTAATTAAAATGCCAATTTTAAATCAATTTAACTGAGATATTTGATTAAATGGATTTGGTAAAAATGGATGGATGTGTATGAATCTTGAATTACATGAAACTATGTGTTTTTAAATTAAATATGTAAATGGGGATTTATATAGTTTATAAAAAGGGGATATGGGGCTATTTAATTGATTAGATGTATAAGTATATAGAATACTATAAGATTTTAAGATAGTGGATATCCTCTTAGAGTATATTGTATATAATATAATATTTTTATGGTATTGGAATTGTACTAAATAATTTTAAATACACACACACACACACACACACACACACACACACACACACACACACACACACACACACACACACACACATGCATGTATATATATACATACATACATATATACATACATATATATAATATGTATATATGTATATATATACATCTACATCTATATATATATATATAGTATATGTATATATACATATATGTGTGTGTGTCTATATATATATATGTATGTATGTGTGTATATATATATTGTATATGTATATATACATATGTGTGTGTATGTATATATATATGTATATATACATATACAATACACACACACACACACACACACACACACACACACACACACACACACACACACACACACACACACACACACACACACACACACACACACACACACACACACACACACACATGGGGCTATTTAATTGACTGAATGCATATGTATATAGAATACTATAAGAGTTTAAGATAGTGGATATCTTCTTAGAGTATATTGTATATAATATAATATTTTTATGGTATTGGAATTATACTAAATAATTTTAAATATATATATACACACACACTCACACATATATATATATGTATGTATATATTTACATACATACATATATATAATATGTATATATATATACATCTAAATCTATATATATATATATATATATATATATATTATATATATATATATTGTATATGTATATATACATATGTGTGTGTGTGTGTCTCTCTCTCTATATATATATGGTAAAAATACATGGATATGGACTATGTTATAAATATCGATTTGATTTTACCATCTGTGTATGTACACAACTGTGTTGTGCATGAAAACATTATAACCATACAATTTGAAATGCGTGCTTGTATATATTTTAATGTTTATATGTAAAAGAATTAAAATAATGTATTTAAGAGTTTTAAACGTATATCATATTATGATGTTTTAGAATAGATTTTTTTTTTATGTGGAATATCAACAAATATATAAGCTTGTAGTATAAAGATTATTTCAAGAATGAAATAGCATTATAAATTACTTTTTGATTTATGTAACTGGAAATTTTTGATATGATCATTACCCAAATGGTATGTTAAATTGAGGACTATTTTTTATTTTGTTTATTATTTTGTAATAAATTAGATGGTATAGATTCATTGAATTTCACTTGATAGACTAAATGAATGTATTTTAGATTTCTATACTTAGCATGTTATTTTTTAGATAAAGGGAAATATTTTTAATGAATCTATAGTTTTTTATATTATTATATATTTTTAACAAAATCTTGCATTCATGACTCTAAATAAGTACTAGATGAATTCCACTAGTTTAATCAATGTCATCAATACAAGACGAGGAGTAATCTGATTGGTATGTATGAATTTTATTAATCCTATAGATCATTAATTATAGAAAACTTTGGCCAATGTAATGTTTTAATTAAACATTGTCATTTCATATGTTGATATAGTTTTAAACTTTGTGTGATATCATAGTATAATAGATTTTGTATGGTAAACATTATGTATTATATATCTATAATACATAGGTTCAAATTTATTACTATAGATTCATGCACCCTCATTCTCTACCCATTTATAAAGAGTGGTACATCCCCTTGTTGGGATATAGTGCGATGGATCTATGGTCTGTGGTTGGTGTGAAAAAATGCTCAAATGATTCTCTCCCTCTTAGTTGGAGTACTACATGAGAGACTACATTTCAAATTAAATATTGATACTTGAGTCATGGAGACTCTTGAGTTTTGGAGACTTGTGCTCTATGGAGGTGTGTTTCATGTTTTATTATTTGAGATATTATTTTTCTTTGAAAAAAGTAATATTTATACATTATACTTATATAATAGTGGCTGTAATTTTGTATCAACCATGTCTAATTTTTTATTATTTCATTTATGATTAGGTCCATTGTTTATTATTTAATTAGCTTTGTTTATGATTGTTATCTCTATTCATGGTGATCCTTAGCTAAGTGGATTAGTTGTAAACCTTATGCTTAACTAAATGATGAAATAATTTAAAGATCACTAATTAGATTTCTTATGGTGACATATATATGATGAATATGTGTAATTAACTTTTTTTTAATTACTACATTCTAGTAAAATGCAATTAGGTTATTACATTATGGTATCATAGTTAAGGTTAAAAATATAGGACATAATAATG
>JARHVA010004230.1:907500-935000 GCA_037957365.1 Torreya grandis | reverse complement strand
AGAAATTAACCAAGATACTTAATTATGTAACTCAATATCAATAAAATGAAAGGTTTAGAATCAAGAAATTTATAATGGGTTGAAACACCAAATTGGTTGTGAAATAGATGTGCATGGTTTATCTACCATAGATCAAGTGTTTGAGAAGGTAGTCAAGGAGGAACATAAACTAAAATCTCTTTCCCAAGTCAAAGACCAATTCAAAAATAATGTTTGAAGTTCCAAACTAGATTTAAAAAATAAGAATTGGAAGTAGAGTGGAGACTCCAAGGGTCAATTCAAGAATTAGAATGCCAAGTTTAATGGTTTAGGGAATAGTAAATTTGGTAATGGTTTCAAAGGTTATTTCAAGGGAAACGAATAGTTTGATAAGAAAGGACCAATTAGAGGTTACTTCATATGTAGAGGTGACCACTTTTATTGGGAAATTCCTATAGATCATTAGTTATTAATTAATAAATTAAATAAACTTGACTAGAATTTGGGTTGTATGAGGGCTTGACTATGTTTATACCTATTTGGATTTTTAGGTTTAGATGTATGGGTTCTATATATAGAATAGATTGTATAGACACACACAAACACACATGTATATATGTGTGTATATACTTGGATTGAACTGATGATATATACACACACACATATATCTATCTATATATATTTATATATATAATGGTATTCTTTAAATTTGAGGCTTATGAAAGAAATTATAGCTGTTAAATTTAACCAGTTATAGGGGTACTTGTATAGGTGAAAGCAATGTGTTGGGTTTAAAAAGAATTCTATTGTTTTAGATTTCAAATGAATTTATACATTTTAAATTAATATCATTTTATTTATATATGACTCTTTATAGAGGTTGTAATATGCATACTTATTATTATTTGGGTTTGGAAAAAAAATGGTTAAAGCCCATAAATCTATGTACAGGTAGGTGAATGAATGAACTATTGTTATGAACTCATCTCTATACATAGATATGTACATAAGAGGTAAATTTTGTATGGATGAGTTAATATTTCATTGTATTCATTTTATGTGAATTATGCAATTGTTTAGATTTAACTATGTATCACTATTACATACCCGTTAGACTTGATTTGTGTAAGATTTTTCCCCAAGCTATAAAATGACTATGTATGTAGTTTGATATATATGATTGCATGAGAAAATTTATGTGGTTAAATCTATGTTTTTATATTAAACATCTCAACATGGGATAATCAGTTGAGTGTTTGTATTTGTTCATATGCATTTAACTAAAATGCCAATTTTAAATCAATTTAATTGAGATAATTGATTAAATGGATTTGGTAAAAATGGATGGATGTGTATGAATGTTGAATTACATGAAATTATGTGTTTTTAAATTAAATATGTACATGTGGATTTATCTAGTTTATAAAAAGGGAATATGGTGCTATTTAATTGACTGGATGTATATGTATATGGAATACTATAAGATTTGAAGATAGTGGATGTCTTCTTAGAGTATATTGTATAAAATATAATATTTTTACGGTATTAGAATTTTACTAAATAATTTTAAATATATATATATATATATATATATATATATATATATATTTGTGTGTGTGTGTGTGTGTGTGTGTGTGTGTGTGTGTGTGTGTGTGTGTGTGTGTGTGTATATATATATATATATATATATATATATATATATATATATGGTAAAAATACATGGCTATGGACTATGATATAAATATGGATTTCATTTTACCATATATGTATGTCCACAACTATGTTTCGCATGAAAACATTATTACCATATAGTTTGAAATGGGTTCTTGTATATATTTTAATGTTTATATGTAAAAGTATTAACATAATGTATTTAAGAGTTTTAAATATAAAGCATATTATGATGTTTTGGAATAGATTTTATTTTATATGTGGAATATTAACAAATATATAAGCTTGTGTTATAATGATTATTTCAAGGATGAAATAACATTATAAATTACTTTTTGATTTATATAACTAGCAATTTTTGATATGATCATTACCCAAATGGTATGTTAAATTGAGGACTATTTTTTATTTTGTTTATTATTTTGTAATAAAATAGATGGTATGGATTCATTGCATTTCATTTGATAGACCAATTGAATGTATTTTATATTTCTATACTTAGCATATTTTTATTAGCTAAAGGGAATTATTTTGAATAAATCTATAGGATTTTATATTATTATATATTTTTAATAAAATATTGCATTCATGACTCTAAATAAGTACTAACTGAATTCCACAAACTTAATTAGTGTCATCAATGCAAGATGAGATGTTATCTGATTGAGTGGTATGTATAAATTTGATTAATCCTATAGGTCATTAATTATAGAAAACTTTGGCTAAAGAAATGTTTTAATTTAACATTGTCATTTCATATGTTGATATAGTTTTCAAATTTGTGTGATATCATATTATAATAGATTTTTTATTGTACAAATTATGTATTTTATATCTATAACACATAGGTTTAGATTTATTACTATAGATTCATGCACCATCATTATCTACCCATATATAAAGGGATGCCCATCCCCTTGTTGGGAGATAGTGTGATAGATCTATGGTCTGTGATTGGTGTGGAAAAGTGGTCAAATGATGTTCTCCCTCTTAGTTGGAGTAATACACTAGAGACTACACTTTAGATTAAAGATTGGTACTTGAGTCATGGAGACTCTTGAGTTGTGGAGACTCATACTCTATGGAGGTGTGTATCATGTTTTATTATTTGAGATATTATGTATTTTTGAAATAGTAATATTTATACATTATACTTATATAATAGTGGTTGTAATGTTGTATCAACCATGTCTAATTTTTTATTATTTCATTTATGATTAGATGCATTATTTATTGTTTAATAAGCCTACATGATTTTTATCTCTGTTCATGGTGATCCTTAGCTAATTGGCTTAGTTGTAAACCTTATGCTTAACTAAATGATGAAATTATTTAAAGATCACTAATTATATTTCTTGTGGTGACATATATATTATGAATATGTGTATTTTTTTTTAAATTACTACATTCTAGTAAAACCCAGTGAGGTTATTACATTATGGTATCATAGTTGAGGCTAAAAATCTAGGACTTAATAATGGTACATGCTAGACTAGGAGGTGAGGGTACTTTTAATATTGGACCCCTTTTGGTCTAAAAACATTTATCATTAAGAATGTAAAGTTGGACAAAATCCTCATAACAATCCAAGAGACTAGGGACCAAATCATGGCCCTAAAATAAGAAGTGCATGTCCATGAAGAGGAGAATGCTTGGGAGGAGCCTAAAGATGATCCTAATGAACAAGAACATCATCAAGTGTAAAGGCATGAGTAAGTTCCACATGATGTGAGTTCTCGATTAGCTATAGAGCTAGAATGGGATATGAAAAATGTAAATCCACCCAAGTTCGATGGAATTATTTTGGGAGATAGTGTTAAGGCATGGCTAATATAAATGCAAAAATATTTAGAGATTTGGAATTATTTTGAAGTCATAAAAGTATTTTTAGGATGTTATCATCTTATTGGTGAAGCAACAACTTAGTGGGCAAATAAGAAGCTAGAGATGAACCTTGATTCAACCACCACCACTTGGGAATAGTTTGTGACACTATTTTGGTCATGATGGCTTCCACAACTATACTTTGATCAAAATATTAAATATTTTTAGAATATTAAGAAAGGAGATTTGTTGGTGAATTAATATTGGTATAAATTCACCAAGATACTTAATTATGTACCTAAATATCAATAAATGTAAAGGTTCAAAATCAAGAAATTTATAATGGGTTGAAACCCCAAATTGGTTACAAAATAGATTTGTATGGTCTATCTATCATAGATCAGGTGTTTGAGAAGGTAGTCAAGGAGGAACATAAACTAAAATCTCTTTCCCAAGTCAAAGATCAATTCAAAAGAAAGTTTGGAAGTTCCAAACTAGATTTCAAAAACAAGAATTGGAAGTAGAGTGGAGACTCCAAGGGTCAGTTCAAGAATTAGAGTGCCAAGTCTAAAAATGGTTTAGGGAATAGTAAATTTGGTAATGGTTTCAAAGGTTATTTCAAGGAAAACCAATAGTTTGATAACAAAGTACCAGTTAGAGGTTACTTCATATGTGGAGGTGACCATTTTTATTGAGAAAGTCCTTAAGGAAAGTAAAAAAACAAAGGTTCAAATTCTTAGCAAGGTACATTCCAACATCAAATTCATGCAACTATTGACAATCGTTAGGCTAAGTATCAAAATTCACCCATAAAATTGTAAGTTATTTTGTTTGATCAACCAATTTATATTTTAATTGACATAGGAGATATAGAATGTTCTATTTATCCTAGAATTCTTAGTTAATTGTCTATAAAAAGTTAAAGCTATGTAAAATTTGTGGTTGGTAAAGTATGTGAATTAGTCAAAGGTCATAGTTGACAAGTGTCTAGTTGAAGTGGAGATTAGGTTACATGAGTTCATTATAGTAGTAGTATTTTTATAGCATTGTTAGGATCATATGATTTGATCCTAGGAATCAATTGGATTATAAAGCATAAAGACAAGGTTGAATGTTATCTAAATAATGTTGAGTGTCAAGATGATTTTAGAAATTAGACACAACTTCAAGATAAGAGAAAAGTAGGTGAAGCTAAGACAGATTTATGCAATTCATCTCAAGAAACCTCAAAGGAAGTGATGTCAAGCATTCATCATTAAGATAAATGAGATGGAGGAGTATAATGCACCATCTATCAAAGATTATCCTTTTTGATAAAATTTTATGATGCATTTATAGAATAATTATCAAGATTTCCACCTAAGCATGAGTTTGATTTCTCAATTGATATCATATCTAGATCAAAACTATAATGTAAGTCATCATACAAAATGATATCCATAAAATTAGTTGATTTAAAGGAATGAATTTAGGATTTTTTATTAAAAGGGATGATTCAATAAAGTATGTCACCTTGGGGTGCACTAGTTATCTTCATCAAGAAGAAGGATGACACTCTGCCTATGTATACATTATAAATCATTGATAAAAACATTGATCAAGAAAAAATATTTGTTGCCATGTATTAATGATCTCTTTGATCAAATACAATGGGAAACAATATTTTATAAGATTTATCTTAGAGTATGGTATCATTAGTTGAGGATATATGAAGAAGATATTCTAAAGATAATGTTTAAAACTCGACATGGGCACTAAAATTTCACACTATTGTCATTTGGATTGATAAATGATTCTATAACATTTATGAATCTTATGAACAATGTGTTTAAACATTACCTAGATCATTTTGTTTTAGTCTTTATATATGACATGCTCATTTATTCCAAGGATGAGGAGGATCACTTGTAACATCTAGAACTAGTTTTGCAACATTTGTAAAAGCATAGGTTATATGGCAAGTTGTCTAAGTGTGAATTTTTATAAAAGAATGTGTTTGAGGTAAGAAGTTTTAGGATTAGCATGATATTATAGGAAATTCATTATAAATTTATATAAGATAGATAATCCAATTAGCTCTCTATAATGGAAGAATCAAAGTTTCATTTGGTTAGATAAGTGTGAGGTAGCCTTTTAAAAATTGAAAAGGAGGCTTACTTTAGCACCAGTGCTACGAGCTCCCAATCCTAATGGTCAATTATTAGTGATCACTAATGTATTTGGGGATGGAATTGGAGGATTTATTATGTAGGATGGCTTAGTGGTAGCCTATGATTCTAAGAAACTAAAGTTGTATGAGGTAAATTATGCCCCTCATGATTTAGAACTAGTGGCAATTATGCATGCTTTATAAGCTTGGAGGCATTATCTATTGGGGAAACCATTTAAGCTCAAGATTGATAACTTGGGACTCAAGTATATCTTCACCCAATTTAAACCAAATGCTCATCAAAGATGATGGTCGGATTTCTTATTTGATTATGATTTTGATATTAATTACATCAAAGGCAAGGAAAATAGAGTAGTTGATGCTCTAATCTATAGTAGGTAAATAGCATCCATGGCTACTAAAAGGATTAATTTTAAATATTAGGTAATAAAAATATTTCCAAGAGATGAATAATATGACTAGGTTAGAAAATCATTATTCAAGAATGCTCAAAATCCTAAGTATAATGGATTCAAGATAGAGAGTGATGGTTTTCTATAGTCTAATGGTAGGATGTATGTACCTAATAGAGAGAATCTGAGGAGTAAAATGATAAATAAATCACACAATGCCTCATATTCAGGACATCTAAGAGTAACCAAACTCATGGTTGAGGTCAAACCATTCTATTTTTAGAAAGGAATAAATTGAGATGCGATGGATTTTATGTCTTGTTGTCTAGAATGTCAATGTGTGAAATCTAAACATGTGCATCTAGATGAATTTCTAGATCCACACAATATACCATAATGGAAGTGATAGGATATTAGTATGGGATTCATCCAAGGGTTATCATTATCATTAAACCAACATGACATGATCTTGGTTGTAATTAACAAATTAACTAAGGTTGCCCACTTCATACTAAGAAACTTGACAGATGATGCACCTATGCTTGAAAAGAGATTCATGAAATCTATTGATTACATGGTTTTCTAAAGAAGATCATTTTGGATTGAGATTTGAGGATGACTTATACATTTTGGTTGACTCTAAATTTATCTATAGGTACATAGTTTAACTTCAACACTACTTATCACCCATAAAGTAATGGAAAGATAAGGCAAGTAAACCATGATTTATAAGATATCCTTTGTATGTATTGTATGTGTTATAAATACAAGTGGGAAGTGTACCTCTCATTATTGAGTTTTATTACAATAACTCATACCAATTATTATTTAATATGGATCTATTTATGTCATTATACAAGAGGAGGTGTAGAACATCGATTAGTTGGGACATGTTAGAAGACAAGGTAGTCTTTAGACCTGAGATTGTTTCAAAAAAGGTAGACCAAATCAAGACAATCAGGTAGAGGTTGGCCAAGGCCAATGATAGACAAAAAGGCTATGTTTATTTGAAGATAATAACTAGTGAGTTTCATATAGGTGATAGTGTTTATATGGGTTAAGCCTCAGAAAAGTTTGATTAAATTTAAGAAATTAGCAAAACATTCAATGATATATGTGGGACCCTTAAAGGTTTTGGAGGTGGTCAATCCTATAGCGTATAGGTTTGTATTTCCACTATTTATAGCTCTTTTGCATAATATATTTGATGTGTCTTATCATAAAAAGTATGTTATTGACTATTCACATGTGTTGGATTGGAATGATTTTTAGGTTCTAGACCCTGCGTGGTCATGGTAGAACCAATCAGAATAATTAGCACTCATAAACTCAATTATTATAATAGAGAAGTGTCACAATGCAAGGTCTAATGGGACCAATATTCTAAAGATAGTGTCACTTGGGAGGACTATGATGAGTTTTATAGGTTGTTATTCATTTGTTTGCTTGATTTATTGTTGTATATTATATTATTTTTTACTAAATAATGTTTTAAATCTAAAATTTCTGTTTGAATAAATGTCATTGAAGAAATGACCAACTTTAAGGTAGAAGGATGTCACATCCCATTTTTTCTCTAAGTTGAATAACTTGTTTGATCCATAGGTTATTATGGTTATTAGTTGATTATCTACTATTTGATTAAGATTTATGTCATATTTTGATTATGGTATAGTTATGTGTTTCTTAATTTACGTGATTAGTTTGCTATGATTTAGTAGTAATTTTACATTCTATACATTATGATCATGTTTGTTAATTATACAACATTATTTTATAGATATAATTATGTTTCAAGCTAACTACCTTCATTGCTATCAGGTGAATGTAGGACATATTATTCCCTTATATTGTGATGAAGGGATTATTTGTAATTTATCATGTCAAGTCCAAATACCAACCCATATAATTCAAAACTTTTCATGGTACAGTTATAAGCTTTTTTTAGTGATAAATTTCCTTTGTCAAACTATGTTTATATTGCCTGAAAGGATAAATTTTTGTCTTTAAATTTAAAATATGTTGTCAAAAGGACATAAAATTATTAAAAATACCCTTTAACACATTCATATGTATGACTTTACCTTACTTATAAAGTTCATACTTTAAAAAGGTCATTTAATGCAAGTTTAAGTGTAAAAAGGGTCCTTTTTGATCTCATGCATGCCAATTTTTGGCCCAAAATAATGTAAAAGGAGATAATAATTATTTTAACATGATTTTTAACTCATTTTATTCTTCTCCATGCATTAAATTTATGGTTATAATTTTTTGTGTGAATAAAAGGGTTAAGAAGGCTATTTCATGCATATTTCATGCAAAAGTACAGACATGTACGACCATCCCATACAACAAAGCTCATGATCAAGAGGAAGAAGGAATATAAGGTTTTATATAATAATATAAAGGTAAAAGGATTTGGAAAAGACTTAGAACTGGCTCACATCCTTTATCTTGCTTCTTTGCACATCAAGGGAGCCCTTTAGGTTTGTTGGTGGTAAAACCATGAGAGAAGAAATCTAGGTATAAAATTTTGGTAAAATAAATTAGTCTCAAAGATATTATAGATATATAAAGTGGTTCTCAAAATTTTCATCTCTCCTTCATGAACCATCCCTTTTAATTCAAGGCACTCATTTTGTCTCCTTCAACCAAATAGGTAACTGGTTGTCTTGAATTTATCTTCATCAAAGCATCATAGCAAAAAACTTATAGGTCGTGGAGCTTCTCAGATCAAAACTCACCTTTCCATGGCATTGATTATTTATGTTACACATGTATGAGGTATAAATAGAGATCAAGGAGGCAAAAGAGTGCAATTTTATAGTCTATAAGCATATGAATAAGAATTGTACAATCTAGGAGAGAAAAAAGGTTTCAAAGTTTTGTTGAATTCCTATTTGAGGTGTATCCTTAATGTTCTTATTTTTTCCAAGAAATATTCTCAAATGTTCCTTCAAAATATTCACAACAAGAATCCATAAATGGCTCTCAAGAGTCCTCAAAAGTCACTATTTAGTAAATGTTAATTTTTTCTATCATTTATTAACATTTTTTTTTGTAGACTTATTGGTTTCAATTTCACCTTTTATCCTCCTTCAAGGGCCTATATATATATATATATATATATATATATATATATATATATATATATATATATATATATATATATATGTGGTATAAGATAACCATATGTATTCATAATATATTCAAAGTGGTTATGATATCCCCCTTTCATGCTCTTATCACTCCATCTTGGTTCATCTCAATTCTCACTATCTTACACTACCATTCCGAATGTGATCATGCTCTTTTCCACCCTCCATTCATTATTTTCCATAATCCATCATCATCACACCACTCTTTCACTAATATACACTCCATGACTCCATTATCATAGGGAGTCAATGGGTATAAACCATCATAAGTGCGAAGATAAAGATATGCATACTAAGAGACTCTGTTAAAAGCCAAGAATGATTATGTACAATCATAAAGAAACATAGTTAGGGGTTTTTTCATGAATGTAAAAAATGAAGGAAAATAAGGAAGATTTATTATTAAATTTATATGCCAAAATTATCTTATCAATCTACATTATTTGAAATATAAGGATCATATTATGTTTGTTGACCTTTCTTTAAGGCCAAATTCAGACTCTATCCATACAAACATAGTCATACACAATTGTCAAAGAAAGATACAATAATTTTGAAGGTTGAAATCATAGTGAAATGTATGAGTGAAGTTGAAAATAATTTAAGGGTTCTTAACCCATAATATGACTTCAAATCATTACTCATAAAAGGAAGAAGTCATAGGCTTACAATCAAGTGTCCTTTGAGACACTTACAAGCTTGTGCCAATTCAACAAAAACCTACTAGGTAGTATTAGGAATATACTAGGTCTTTGGATACTAATTGGGCCATAAAATGCATGATTAGTATGAGGTTTTGTAACATCAATATATAGCTAAAGTATAATATATGTCAAGTTCCTATATGGCTCAAGAAGCACAAGAAGAGACCTATAGTTAGATTCAAGAGCAAGTTATAGCCAAGGAGTAAATAAGTTATGAAAAAGGATTTAAAGGAGGTTTGACCTTAAAATAAGGTGATTGATACTATTGAGATAATTATATAGTGTAAATGACTCTTTAATTTATTACTTGTTGTTCAAGCTCTCCAAGCATCCCTAAATTCAACTATAGTTTGTATAAGGACATGGCATTATGCATAATCAAGCAGAAAAAGGGAAAAATCTATTTTCATAATAATGGAATGGTGGTATGAAGGATTTAGTGTTAAAATGAAGTGGATATAAGTTTAATATAAATATACTACCATAAATAGGAACTTAAACTCAGTTTAAGATGATTTTCCATGAGATCATCCAAATACTATAGTAGGATTTGCAAGGTTTTCTTGAGATATACAAACATGAATCATATTCATAGTTAAAGAATGGTTGATATGAATTAAAACTAAATGAAATTGATACCCAAGATTTAATATTAACTTAAAATGGTGTTAAAATTTATATTTATCTATGATATTCAAGTTACATGAACACTATCATTCACCTTGAAAATCACCACCTACAACCTTCTCAAGAAAGCATCCCTATGTTCAAGTTGTCAAAGAGAATGATCGCATAGTTGTCAATGAAGGAGTTTAATATATTAAATATAATACCATATTAATGATGATCATGTTAAATTTATCTATATATCATGAAGAATGTTCCAAAGTAAGACTAAAATCAAGATCATTCATAGAATAACCACCTGTAGCCATACTAGGTGGCAAAAAGTTTGACACAATCCCATATTCTCAAAGTGAAATACAAGATCATTCCATTCAAGGATTGAATATATGAAATTAATTATTCAGGTTAAACAATAATTATCATCTCCAAAATCTTGGTTGAGAACACTAAAACACTACTAAAAACATGGAGATGAAGGTACACAAGCTTATATGGAAAAGATCAGGTAAAGGGCCTAGAACCTTGTTTGAGGAGAGTATGCCCAAAAAGGATATATCAAGAAGGTTTCATGTCAATTTAATGTATTAAAAATATAAAATTATGATGAGATGATTTCAAAACACCTCTATTTCTTGAAAATGTATACCTATAGTAGTTTATGATAGTCATGTCACTTTGAGCTCCTTTGAAGATAATGGTTTTGATTAGATATGCAAGGAAAAGATAATTAATGAATCAAATCCATTTAAATAATTATTTTAATGGAATATAAAAATCATATTCAACATAATATAATGAAAAAATATGGTGGAAATAAGGTATACATAGTCATAGGTCTTATGAGAAAGGGAAACATAGGTAGCCTATTGGTCAACTTTAGTAAAAGGCACCTATAGTACTCTTTATGCATCATTCAAGAATGAATATTGGTAGGGTTGGTCCTCATGACTTATTATAACCATCCATTCTATTGGAGAGGTTAAATGATGAGTCTAAGTTCTCATTATTTTCACACAGTCACCCACATGTCTACTAGTAGTCAAAGAAGAGACTAAATGAGATTTCGAAAGGTTTGAAGAGAAATATAAGTTTTTAGACCTCATGATATAAATATATATAAAAGTGATGATATTTATTACTCATATGTAATGCAAGATGGTAATGTTGACCAAATTTGGTCTACATACCAAAATTTTTCCTAGTCCAAGAATTTAGTGGAAGGATTAGGATCTTCTTTTTTATAGTTGCAAAGGGGAGATATTTGAATAGTTTTTCATAGTATTCAAGACTTAAAAGATAAAAAATATTTCAATTGGATCTCATAGTGAAATATAAGTACAAAACCCTTTCGTACTAAGTCTTTACTTGAATTCTTTCATACCTTTTATTTGACTAAATGTTCATTATTTTGAGGAAATTCTTCTAGGCTTTTTGCTAAGCCTATTTATTTTGAGACCCTTTTTTTTGGATAAATATTTAATTCTTTCATAAAAAAATTTTGAGACAAAGTTTTCAAAGGTATATGTTTCTTTTGGACAAAATGTCCAAAGCAAAAGACAAAGACCTATTTATTTTGGGAAAATTGTTTGAATAATTTTCTTAAAGGATCTTTCTACAAAAAGGTACCCTATACAATTTTCTCAAAGGGTATTTTATTTGTAAGGTGAACCATATATAAGTTTTTAAGGGTCATGTTTTTGTCAAAATGGTCTCTTTTCAAAAGTCCCAAAAAGTCAATTTTTGATGAAATAATCCTATACATTTTTTCAAAGGGCATTCTATTTAGTTGAATGGTCATAGACAAAGTTATTAAAGATATTTATATGGTAAATCTCCTTATAATATTCTCCCAAAGAGTTATTTCTCAATAAAAATTTATAGTTCAAGGTTTTCAATGGTATTTTTCTAATAAGGTTACCTAAACAAAAGTATAAGATAACCCTGCAAGCATCAAATTCAAGTAGAGAAGATGACTATTGTTTTTCAAATATGTAGTGATGGATAAAAAGACATAAAATACATTAATTCAAAGATCAAAGTTTAGAATACATGAAATATCCATTTTTATTCAAATGGGTTTTTGATCAATAGTCTAGGTTTGATCCAAGCAAAGATCTAATGACATGCATCAAGTCAAGAAGTCAATTGACATTTACATGACTATCAAATTCTAACCATGGCAAGTAAATATTTGGGTTCAAAATGTATTTAAAATTTTTTAATTTAATCAAGTTATAATTGTCCATGAGAGCTCTCATATTGGCATAGCTAAATTAATGATCTGCACTAGAGTAACCAAGTTAAAATGTTTCTAGGTTAAATCATTTAAAGATATACAAGTTGGACATGATCCAATAGTGTAGGATCATCAAGCCAATATCTAAGGATACAAATTCATTTAAAAAATTATGGGTCTAAGATAAATAAATGATGTGTGTAAGCTTGTACATCATGATCTGATAGAGTGCAATAACTAATAAGAAAGTGGGACTAGGGTGATCTAAGGGATCATGTTTAGTTTATCATAAAGATCAAATGGAAAACATGAGTCAAATAGGTCAGTGAATCCAAGAAACTTATAAGTCAAGGATAAGTGGCACAACCACATTTATCTAGTAGAAGATCGATAGCTCATGAGCATTGTGCATAGGTAGATCAATGGAGCAAGGCAGAGTCAATATGTTAGTATATCTATAGAGACAATGAACATAAAGATAGTTGAGCGTGATGCAAACAATCCAATTGGCTATCGATAACCAATAATTGAAAGCAAACTCAAGACATTTTATATGAAAGTTGAAGAGGTGATTTTGGACCGAAGAAAAAAATGTATAAGAGTTAAGATCGAAGGTGATCTAGGGTTAAACCAGGGCCATAGTTCAGAGACCAAGCATTACCATTAAAATATTAATATAAGTAAGATATGTATTTTGGGTCCAATATAGAGGGAGAATATGAAATAATGACTTTAAACTAAATTTAGGCAATTTGTATACTTTCATAGATATGGTGACTATGTGAAAACCAATGGTCTAAGATTGGTTTTCACCTATAGTGGACTTTTATCTCACCTATCATCATGAAGAATTTTTTATGATGCAAGCATATTTGGCTACCTAATGTAGATGTGTCCCTTTTTAGTCAATTCCAAAACATGATCCTTATTAGTAAATCAAGTAGGTGATATCATGGAGTTCTAGGAAGAAATCTAGTAGTTGTAAAAGGGCATTAGATATTTAAATATTTTATATAATTTATTCCTTGTTAATAAGATCATGAATCAACATCCTCAAGACTGATAATATATCAAAAGAAGTTGGTCATTTTTAAATGAATATCTCTCTCTCTTTCTCTTTTCTATAAATATAGGTTTCTAAGCCTTAAAATGGATCCCTCTATCCCTCTTTTTGGTATGACTAGACTCTACCAAAATTTGTACTGTGACACATCTTTGATGCAATAAACACTGAATTCTATCCATTTCTAATCCAAATTGAAGTGTGTTCTATGATTTCATGCACTATTGATAAGTAAATGTATATTCCTTGCTTATGTCTGAGTTTTCACACCTTTAGGAAGTGCTTAATAATTCTCATAGGTCCTTACAAGTGCAATATATGGTTTATTATCTACTTTAAAAGTGGATATTTTCCCTCTCTTGCTAATTTGGTAATTGATTAATTCCTTATTCTAAAATATTTATGTGAAGATTGATTTTATTTGGTATTAAAAGTGTCTCATAGTCTATTTTGTGTGAGTTGGAGTGATCAAATCATGGGTGCATCACCATTTTTTACATGATTTTTAAGTTTTGTCAAATCGCTCTCCCTTTTCCAAGCAAGTACTAGTTTAGGTTTAGTGTAAGTGATAGATCCATAAGGAAGATAACATTCTCCATATGTGTAATACATCATTAAGAGACCTACAACCTAGGATTAGTCCCATGTTGGACTATATTTGAATAGGAAGATTTGATCAATGCCCTCCTCATTTAGGATGCAAATATAGAACACCAACATTTTTTGCATGCCTGATGGGACCTAGTTTATTTGGTATAATTGAATTTTGAATATTTAAAATAATAAATTATGGAAGGAAATATCTACCATCATCAAAATTTGAAGATCCTTCAGGTTGTAAAGCTCATAACATCTTCCAAATAGTGCTTTCATCCCAAAGGTTACAACAAAATCATCAAGTAAAGGTACTCCTTTTGAACATATTAAATTCTCTTCTAATTCTTATAAAAGATCAAGATTTAATAATACAAGGCCTTATCCTCCAAAAAAAACATTCATCTATTAGTCATTCTATTTTTTTATTCTAATTTATTATGCCCATGAGCCAAATCCCTTTTAACCAAATGGTTATCAAGAACCAAATGTTTGTCCCATTCAACAAGGTTAGTCCCTTGAATTTAGCCCAATATGATGAAATACTTATGTTTTCCCTAAAAATTATCCCTTTCTTCTTTGTAGAATGGGATAAAACTACTATTATTGAGCATATCCAAGATGTTGCTAATCTATGTTTTATTCATAATGTAACTTGAGATAATGTGGCTATCAAATTACTTTTTGCTTCCTTCAAAGGAAAATAATTGAAATGGTATAATAATCTTCCTTTGACATCTATTACTACATGGGATGAGTTAGGTGGAGCCTTATTTAAGAAATTTGAAGAAAAGTCTAATGATTTATCTTTGGTTTAATAGCTGACTACCATAAAAAGGTACCCCCATAAATTCATGTCTAATTTTAGCCTTATATTTAAAAATACATCAACTAGGATCCATATATTGGTTAGACCATCCCCAAATTATGAATTTTTATATTATCTTAAGGCCCTTAATTTATGGGTGGTTATACCTTTCCAAATGCCTATGAAATTTCTATTAGGGTATAAAATAACTTAATACAAGTTGGTAAACTTACTCCAAAGCCTCTAATTCCCATATTCCTAGAATTACAACATTTTCTTCCTCCTTAAGTTCCCTAGATTCCATCTATAACCCATATCCCATCTCCAAAATTCCAAGTCGTAACCCTTCCTAATTAATCTAGTGAGATTGGTGATCTAAAAATCATGTTACAAGCTTTTAAAAATGAGATTATTAAACTCAAGAGACAATAGTACCAAGGTAGACCTTATCATTAGTAAAACCATAATCCTTATCAATCTTCCAATAACTAAAGACCCCATTATCAAGGTTTTAAGGACAATAGGCAACCTTATCAAAATCAAGGAGCCGTAACCCAAACTAATCCATATGTAGCCCTTGATCCCAATTTACCTTCCAACATAAAATCTATTATTCCTCAAAATAACTTGATGCAAGATCTAGGTTGGCAGCCTTATAACACAAATGACACTCAAAATCAAGCCTTGGTATCACAAGATATTACTATGCCATAAATGACACAAGAAGAGTTCTCTCTTCAAGGTGGTTAGTATCAAGACACGAATATGGTAGTCTATGGAGAAGCTCAAAAAGTTATAGGATAGAATAATACCATAAATGTTAATTTGCAATTGGATGATCATATTATGTTTAACCAAGTTGTGATACTAGCAACACAAATGATCAAGTGGAAACTCTAATAAGAGCTAAAAGAAGATTAGTTGAGGAATCACAATATGTGAACAATACTTCTAGTGTTCCTAGTTTTGTTTCAAAATGTGTCAAAGATCAAGTTATTGTTCCTATAACACTTAAAGATTCAGAATATAGAGATAGTGAAGGTTCCCTATATACAAAATAACCAGTGGCTCAAAATTTGTAACCAAAGGTTATTGGAGCATATTTTAGAATAATAAAGTAAATGAAGAAATCAAATTTTATTATTAAAATGTGGTATTACCTTACCATCACAGGGAAAAAAGACATGCTTATTTAGGATATTTTATATCTTGAGGTATCTAGAGAACTAACTTCAAAACAAGAAGTTACCTTGGTCAATTCAAACTAGAAAATCAAGCAACCTGATCAATAGATACATAACATGAAAATGGTGGAAAAATATAATGTAAAATCAAATAAAACACTTCCCTTTTATCTCTCTTTGATATTAGGTGTCTATTTAGTCCATAATTTTATGGTAGATACTAAAGGTAATAGTACTATCATGCCTAAACAAATTACAAACAATCTTGGTCTTGTCTATGAGCAAAATACCAAAATAGAATTTCAATTAGATGGCTCACCAATGAATTAAATAGGAATAATCAAAGGCATAAAACTAAAATCACATGCTTGCCCCAATTCTATTATTTAGCAACATGTAGTTGTAGTGGACTTGCCTCCCTATTTTGCCATATGCTTGTCAAGAGACTTTAATTTAAATATTGGAGGATATTTTTTAGATAATTGGACCTATTTAATGTTTATGACTAGATATGTTACTAAGGTGACAATACATTCTAAATATATTGAAATCTTTCATTTGGAGTGATATATGCCAAGTATGGTGAACACTAATTATGTTATCTCAGACAAGGTACTAAAAGATAATGAGGCAGAATCTAAATCACCTCTAGATGGAGTCTTATATCTTTTCCTTGATGAATGGGACTTTGATTTTCATGAACATGATCCATAAAATTTAATTGAAGAAGAAGGACTTGGTGTCTATTGTATTCATGAAAATGATGCACAAATTCCAACATTGATGAAAGATGATCAGCCTAGTGATGGATTGTGACAACTATAGTTTGATGGAACCAATAAAAAACATGGCACTAGAGCTGGAATGATGTTAATTTCTCCAACCAATCAAGGCATTTATATTCTCTAAAGTTTTATTTTAGTTGTTCTAATAATGTTATAAAATATGAAGCACTAGTGCATGGTTTGAAATGGGTAATAAAGATGAAGGTTAATTCCTTATAAGTCTTTGGAGATAGTGAACTAGTAGTTCAACAAGGAAGGGAACTTAATATATGAAATAACCCACTACTTAGGTCCTATAAGCATATATTACAAGACCTAGTTTAAGACTTTTAAGCCTTCAATATTTAGGCCATATCAATAAATAAGAACAAGCATGTAGACAAGTTGTCTACTATTGGGTCACAATTTAGTATCCCAAATGACATAAAAAATGAAAATTTTCAATCACACATCAAGGTAGTTGTGAGATATTCTATCCTAGAAAACCATGAAAATTGGAAAGTATTTGAATATGACAATCAAATTATCAGATTCTTACAAGAGGAAGCTGAATTTTCCTCAAGGAACCAAGACAAGCATTTGTAGTAGTATGATGACCAGATTGCAAAAATAAAAACAAACAAGTTACCTAAAGGGTTGGTCACCCTTGAAAACATATTTATCAAAGATGATGAATTAAGGAAAGAAAATTTTGCATTGTCAACCAAGGAAGAACACTATACAAATGTAGAGATTATGACTGGTATGATTTTGAAGCTAAGTAAAGTTTACACATCTTCAGAGAAAGAAACTTTTATTAGGTTATGTTCAAGTTTTGTAGATGTATTTTTATGGTATTACATTGAACTTAAGTGTTTTTATCCAAGTTTATCTCAACATACCATTGAGTTATAAATAAAACTAGGCCAGTCAAATAGAGACAAAGGCTAGTCAATCCAAAACATGAACCTCTAATGAGAGTTGAGCTGCATAAGATCATTGAGTCAACTATAATATTTCTGATTAATCACTCAAATTGGGTGATAATACTTGTTCTAGTGCAAAATAATAATGGTGAAATAATATTATGTGTTGACTTTCATGACTTGAAAAATTCCTTTCTTAAAAATCACTACCCATTACATTCAATGTAGTAAATTTTACAATGAGTTGCAGGTTTAGATAGGCTCTCCTTATTAGATGGCTACATTGCATATAACCATATTTTTGTCAAATAAGAAAACCAATACAAAAAACCCTTCAACACAAATTGGCGGACATTTGCATATAAAAATATGCCTTTTGGTTTATCCAACACTGGAGCCACTTTTTAAAAGGCTATAGACATGGCATTTTAGGGTCTCCTCAACAAGTTTATTCTTATTTATTTAGATGACCTAACAATATTATCTAATATACCTATTGAGGGAACAACTCTCTTCAGAGTTGCCTCTAAACTCAAAAATGTTTAAAAGGAAGTTAAGAAATGGAATAAGGACTATTTTGGAAATATTTTTGAGAAAAAGAAGACCATCAAGGAGAATATTAGTAAAATTCAGGAAAAAATTCATCAAAATGGATATACCTCAGAATCCCATAGAGAAGAAAGTGAACAATTGGTACAATATCAAGACATTATATCTGAGGAAACCTTTTAGAGACAAAGATCTAGGGTGCAATGGTTGAAAGAAGGAGATAAAAATACTAAGTTTTTCCATCTTTCCACTTTGAAACACAGAGCGAAAACACATATTCATCACTTGAAAAAAGGAGATCAAAAGATAACAGAGGAAAAGGAAATAAAGGAGGAAATGATCTCATTTTTCTCTTCCCTAATGAAGGCTGACAGAAACATCAACTTGAAAAGCTAGGCTGGTATCCTACGAGTGATTCCTCCATTGATCTCGAAGGAGCAGAATAATATGTTATGTTCTATTCCTAAGGAGGAGGAAATCTTCAAAGCTGTTAGATCTTTAGGAGGAGAAAAAGCACCTGGACCAGATGGTTTCCCCATGTTTTTTTTCAAAAGCTCTGGAAACTTATAAGTAAGGATGTAAGCAATGCGGTGAAGGAGTTTTTTGGAGCTAAATAGATGCTAAAGGAAGTTAATGCCACTTTTCTGTGCCTTATTCCAAAGAAGGCTGGAGCTGAATGCCCTGATCAGTTCAGACCGATTAGCTTGTGCAACTCCTTCTATAAGATAACTTTTAAAGTTCTTACGACCAGACTAATTCAAGTGATCCCTTCGTTAATAGCTAATCAGCAAAATGGATTCATTCCAGGCAGACAAATCGTCAACTTTGTTATAATGGTGCATGAGAATATTCACTCATTGTTCAACTCAAACACAGAGGGGTTCCTAATGAAAGTGGATATAGCTAAAGCATACGACAGGGTGGATTGGCTATTCCTTTCAAATAGCCTTATTGCCTTTGGCTTTGAACAAAGAGTGGTTGATATTATCAAACAACTGATATCTACAACTTATATAGCTATGTTGGTGAATGGGAGTTCATCTCATTTTTTCAAACCGTCTAGGGGATTAAGACAAGGGGATCCTATCTCCCCTATTCTATTTATTATCGTGGCTGATAGTATGGGGCAATACCTAGGGGACTTAGTTCGTAGAAGATTATTTAAAGGCCTAAAACCCTCTTCACATCCTTTAATATGTTCCCATGGTCAATTTGTGGATGATACTATTTTCATGGGACAGTCTGAAGTCACAGAAGCTAGAATTCTAAAGGAAGCTATAAATCTGTATTCCTCTGCCTCTAGACAACTGATTAACTAGCACAAAAGTGCAGTATTCTTTAATAATACCCCAAATTATAGACAAAACAAAATAGCAAGAATCCTAGAATGCTTCATAGGTTCTTTTCCCTCTTCTTACCTTGGTCTCCCTTTAGGGTCGAAAGCTCTTGAAGCTTTTTGGGAAGGACTTATTAACAAATTTAGTAAGAAATTGGCGGGATGGAAAGGTAGTTTTCTAAGAGAAGGTGGAAAGCTCACACTCCTCAAAGCAAGTCTTCAAAGCATACCTACGTATGCTTTGAGTCTTTTCTAAATCCCCACTAAATTTGCTAAAGCTATAGAAAAAATCTAGAGAAACTTTCTTTGGTCAGGTACTGAGGAGAAAAGGAGAATGCCTCTTATAGCATGGGATAACATTTGTAAACTTGTCAGGGATGGTGGATGTGGTATAAGGAAAATTAGAAGTATGAACACAACCCTCTTAGCTAAACAGGGGTGGAGGGTTTATCAGGAAAAAAAAGAATGGAGTAAAATATGGAAGCACAAGTACTTATTCAAGGCAAAGTCACTCCATGAATTCTTTACTACACCAAACATTTCTCATCCTTCTACCATATGGGGGCAGTCCAGGGAACAAAACATGTTTTAGAAGAAGGAAGCTCATGGAAAGTTGGCAATGGTAAAAAGGTGAAGTTCTGGGAAGATATTTGGTTAAGAGGAAAACCGTTATAGGAAGAAATCCAAGATAAAGATGTTATAGATACGGGCAGAACAACTCTTGGGTAAACCTCACTGACTATGATCAAGATCTCAATTATATTCAATTATCCCTAAATTCTATATCTCTATATTCTAACCATGAAGATAAAATTGTTTGGCACAATGAGCCAAGTGGACAGTTTAAAGTTTCTTCCATTTTCACCTCTAAGGGAAATGGTAGCAAACCATTATGGATGAGAGCCTGGATTAAGGGGCTCATCCCTAAAATCAAATTCTTTTTCTGGACCCTTCTCTAAAACAAAATATTGACTTTGGATAATTTACAGAAACATGGAATTAATATTGTAAACAGGTGTATTCTTTGTAAAAAAGACCTTGAAGATAGAGATCATCTGTTCGTGAATTGTTCCTTCACTCAGCTAGTTTGGAAGGAGATTCTCAATTTATGGGGTATTACATGGATTCACCACAAAAATGTGGAATTATCTCTCAAAAGCTGGTACTGCCCCTCAAAGAATCCCGAAGTTCTTTTTTTATGGAAACTTACTCTTCCCCATATTTGGTGGGGAATATGGAAGGAAAGAAATAATTGAATCTTTAGAAATAAAGAACTTCCTAGATGGGTGGTAGGACAGAACATCATAAGAGCTTTAAAGGAGAATTTTTTATCACAAAAGAATCCAAGCTCAACTTTCCAAGTGGATAATCCCTTAGGGATAGATAATCCTATTGGTAAACCTGATAATCCAGGATTAAGAGTTACTTGGAATGTTCCCCCTCAAGGATGGATTAAAGGAAACTTTGATGGTGCTGCCAAAGGGAACCTGGGGAATGCAGGTTGTGGTGGAGTTTTGAGAAACCATATGGGAAAGGTAATTGATGCTATTACAATCCCCATTGGTAAATTGAATTGCCACATTGTTGAAGCTACAGCTACCCTTCAGACTCTCAAAATAGCTGTGGACTCAGGATATCCCAAATTGTGGCTTGAAGGGGACTCATTGAATATTATAAATATTCTTAATAATATAAATACTATGTCTTGGACCATAGAGGATAAGGTAATGGAGATGAAAACATTAATAAAAAAATTTGAAGAAGTGATTATAACCCACACCTTTCGTGAATCCAATGGTGTTGTAGATTGGCTAGCTAATTGTGCAGTCTGGGCAGGTCAAATAGTGAGGTGGCATGAAACATTAGAAAAAAACATGGATTTGAGGGCACTCATTCTTCATGATGCAACCCATGCAAAGGAAGGAAATATTGGAGTGTAATAGAAATATAATGAGTAGGAGGAGTGGCAGCGTGGGGAAAGGACAACAATCATTAAAGAGGAAGGCCCTCAAGAGTGAGAAGCGGATCTTGAATAAGCACAAACAAAGCCAACTTTCCAATCAATTTCATAGCAGGTGGGATCATTGTAAAGACCATAGCAACTGGGTTTCAAAGAAAATGAGAATGGCACGCGAAAGGAAGGGAGAACCCCAAAAATAGGAACCCAAGAGTTGTGATGAATGGAAAGAGAAACAAGAAGTCTGGAGAATTCTATAGAAAGGAAAAGTTGTGAGCTATATGGAAAGACTCCATGGGTCAAAACTGCATATCACTATAACTTTTTTCAAAAATTGGACTGATGAAAGGGTCACCCTGCATGGTATCACCGTGAACTTAACAGAGGATTTTATAGCTGAGGTTACAGGGCTGCCTACGGATGGACTTAAATTCTCCAAGCAGACAAGCATTTTGAATGAGGCCTTTTGTAAGTTCCCCAAAATGGATGAGGAAGAATAGAAGCTGGTCAAGAATAGGGATTTCTATGAATTGGATCAGATTAAAGGGATATGGAGGGATGTCTTAAGCTGCATAAGGGAGTACTTCACTTGGACGGAAGAAGTAAGCGAGTGCACAAATTCCACTTTGTCTTCCTTAACCATTTCAGGCACAAGGTAAGTTTTTCTTTTCCCTTTTATCTTTGCTTCTCCTTGGTCCAAAGTTTATATGCTCATAGGAAAAAGGAAATGCGCCCTATCCTACATGAAGGCCTTATTCTGCTAATCGAAGGCTATTGCAAGAATAATGCAATGGTAAAGCACCCCAAATAGGGGAAAAACAAGGAGTCAAGGAATAGAAAGAGCAAAAGCGTAAACGGGAAAGGCAAAATCAAGCTCCCTAGTGCTAAAAAGTAGAATGTAGAAGAAGATACGGAATGGGAGAGAATTGAAAAACCCAGGGAGGAAAACTTGGAGGAAGAAAAAGGAACTGAAAGCTGGGATACAAACTCTAATGAGGATGAAGAATGTCCTGAGAAGAATGAAAAAGATGATGTCAACATAGAGGAGGATTCTGCAAATAGAACTGAAGATACGAAGGAAAATCAAAAAGTGTCAGAGGATGAATTTGTCCAGGATGGCCCTGTTGAGGACCCAGCTTCAAAGAATGAAAAGGAAACTACAGGTCAGGATGATAATCAAGATATGGATATGGAAATTCAAACTGGAATTAAAGAGTAGGAACAAGAGGGTTGAGAGGATATCTTTGAATAAGCCAAGAATAGTCCCAATAAAAATTTTGAGGAATGGAGAGGGAAGAAATAGAATGATGAAACACACACACTAATGACTTGGGTTAATTACAAAGTAGAAGCATCTTCCCAATTTGATTCTTGGATGTGTAGGGAGATTATGGATCTCAAAAGGAAAGTGAAAACTATGGAAGATACCCTGAAAGCTGTTTAGAAAAAAATTAACAATATGGAAAATCAGATAAGAGAGATCCTAGTCAAGCTCAAAGCCTATGAGAATAACCTCCAAGAACTTATTAAGGACAACAGAACGAAAATGGAGGAAGTTACGTCCAATATTTGTGCTACTGCTGTCAATATTGGAAAAAGAGCCAATGAGGAGACCAAAGCCTTGGAGGGACCTAGCAAAAGGATGAGACAAAGTTCAAGAAAGAAGGTAACACAAAAAGGAGCCATAATGGCAGCAACCACTACCCAGGATACTATTATGAAAGGAAAAGAAACTATGAAAATGATATTGGAATTGGATGAATAATCTGGTTCCTCTTGTTGGTTATGAAACTGGTCCTGTTCTTTGTTTTCTTTTTGTAATCCTTTGCCTTTGGTGTAACCAGATCTCTATTAAATCTGGGTTTTGATCAATAGTCTTTTTGGTGGTTTCAGGTCCATTAAAAACCTATTTCTGCTACTTCCTTGTTGTAGTTTTTAGGCTTTCCCTGTGGTTTTGGATGATCTTTCTTTCATTCCTTGTACTAGGGTTTCGGGGCCCCTTCAAAACCTACTTTTTCCATAATCTAAAATAATATTATCTAATATTATAGATGAGCATATGATTCATCACATACAAGTTTTTGAAAGGTGTAAGGAATTTGGAGTGTCTTTGAACCAAATAAGTGTGTTTTCTCTATTCATGAAGGTAGGCTTCTTATATATGTCATTTTAAAAAATGGTACAAGCATAGTCCTGATAGGATAGAATCATTTCTTTCAATTTCATTTCCTAAACACAAGAAATCCTTTCAAATATTTTTAGGCAAGATCAACTTAATAAGAAGATATGTTTTAAATTTTTATAATTTAACTAAATCACTCACAACCATGCTAAAGAAGGGTCATAGTTTTAGTTGGTATAAATAATGGAGTAAGAAGTTTTGAATAAATCAAGAAATCTATAGCCAGTGATCCTACACTCTTGAATCTTGATTTTACAAAATATTTATTCTTATACAGCTATGCTAACATTGAGACAATTTCAAGTATTCTCATGTAGTAGAATAAAGAGACATTAGAGAAGCCAATATCTTTATTCATTTAAGGCTTAGAAGAATATGAAATAAGGTATTTTTTATTGAGAAGAATTTATTTTTAGTTATAAGGTTTCTTAAAAAATTTAGGTACTTGTTTTCCAAAAATAAGATACATTTGATGGTTGCATATTCAAGTGTCAAATATTTTTTCCTACATAAAGATATAAATGACAAGAGAGCTAGTTAGATAACCAAAGTCATGGAATATGATGTTGATATCGAAGTCATAAATTTGGTTAGAGGAAAAGGACTTTGTGAACATCGAGGCCAAAACTTCCAAGAGACTAATGAATAGGTTATGATTTCAAATAATGAAGAACTTGAAAGTGATCATGCCTCACCTTCCAACTAGTTCCAAGATATGGTAAGATATCTATATGATGGTATTTATCCTTCTCATTTACCCCTTTCAAAGAGGAGATATTTTAGATTGCAATCAATTCCTTTTCTTCTTATTGATAATGTATTATTCAAAAAGATATCAATGACATACTGCTAAGATGTATATAACTAGGTCAAACACAATGGTTGATTAAGTATTTCCATGATGGACATGGTGGAGGACATTACTCAACAAGGATTATAGCCCACAAGATCATGATAGGTGGTTATTATTGGCCAAGTTTATTTGGTGATTGTCATGCCTGGATTAAGAAATGTAGATAGTGTGCCATGTTTCTTATAAAGGTGAATCTTGTAGCCTTACCTCTGCAACCAATTTCAATGAATCAACCATTTTTCTAATGGGGATTGGACTTTATTGGTCTTATCAAACCCCCTTCAAGCTTAGGACACAAATAGATCCTAATTGCCATAGATTATTTTACTAGATGGATAGAGGCAGTAATATAAAAGGAAGCCAATGAAATAAATGTTTTGGACTTCTATGAAGGTTTACTTACCAAACTTGGGGTCCTTTCAACCATAATTTATGATAATGCTATGGTTTTTTTAAGGTCTAAGACCATCCAGTGGGTAGTTTAACATAGTTTTGTTGTCATTACATCATCAAACTATTATCCATAAGGTAATGGCCTTATTAAAGCCACTAACAGGTATTTATTGAAGATAATCAAGATTACTATTGAAGACAATATGAGATCATGACATCTCCAATTAAATTCAGCTTTATGGGCTGATAGGATCACCTATAAAAGGTCAATTGCCAATTTTCCATACAAGACATTATATGGTAAAGAAAAAAGAATGCCTATTTCTCTTGAATTCCTTACTTTAGAATTAATGCATCAACTCAAGATTTTAGAAAATGAGCTAATGTAAATAAGATATGTTGAGCTCATGGAGCTATAGGAAATAAGGCATCAATCAATGTTGGCCATGGAAACCCATTAAGCCATGACAAAGAGATCTTTTGATAAAAGAACTAGTTCAAGAGTCTTCCAAGAAGGAGATTTGGTCCTCAAGTGGGATGAGGACAGAGCTAAGCTAAAAAAGCACATAAAATATTATTCTCTCTAGAGTGGACCATATATAGTTTCCAATTATAAATCCCATAATGCTTTCCAACTCATGAGGATCAATGGTGAAGAACTTCCTACCAAAGTCAATGGGATACATCTCAAGCACTACTATTAAGGAAAGATAAAGTACCCTATACATATTTAGTTTTTCTTGTTTTCATTTATGTTTTTTCTAACACATTATTTATTTTACTTTTTGTTTTATTCCAAATAATTTCTTCTTTTTGTACATTCATTGTGTAGTTTAGCTTCCTTTGATTTTTAGGCTAGTTTCACTTTCAATTTGTTTTCTTTCCCTATTATTAGAATTCTTATGTCTTTACAAGTTAAGAGGTTATATTATAGTTATGTAATGGTACATTTATTATTTATAATGATCTAATATTCATGTATATGGTTTGAATTCTCAATAATAACATGCATATTGCCTATCAATGTCACCAAAACTATTGACCAAATTTGGTCTACATACCAAAATTTTGCCTACTCCAAGAATTTAGTGGCAGGAAAATGATCTTATTTTCTATAGTTGCAAAGGGGAGGTTTCTAAATATTTTTCCATAGTGTTTGATCCTTTCAAAGATAAAGCAACATTTCAAGTGCATCTCAAAATAAAAGATAAATACAAAACCCTTTTGGATTAAGTCTTTACTTGAATTATTTCAAACATTTTATTTGACTAAATGTTCATTATTTCAAAGAAATTATTTCAATTATTTTTGTTAAACCTATTTCTTTTGGGACCCTTTTTTGGCTAACTATTGAATTGTTTTGGATAAATTGTTTGTGATAATTTTTTTGAAGGCATATATTCTTTCAGACAAAATGTTTAAAGCAAATGACAAAGACCTATTTCTTTCAGGACGATTGTTCAAATAATTTTCCTGAAGGATGTTTATACAACAAGGTGCCTTATATAATTTTAATAAAGGGTGTTTTTTTAGGAAAGTGAACCATATAAAACTTTTGAAGGGTTATTTTTCAACAAAATGGTCCATTTTAAAAAGTCCTAAAAGGTTAGTTTTTGATGAAATGGTCCTATACATTTTTTTCAAGGGAATTCTCTTAAGATGAATGGTCCTAGACAAAGTTTTGAAAGATATTTATTTAATAAAGTGCCCTATACTATTTTATCAAAGGGTTATTTCTTGGGGAAAAGGTCTAGTTCAAGGTTTTCAAAGATCGTACCCTAGTCAAAAGTCCAAGATGGCCCTGCAAGCATCAAATTCAAGTAAAGAAGATGACCATTATATTTCAAATATATAATGATATTCATGTGGATGTCAAATAAATTCACATAAAAATCAAAGTTTAGACTATAATAAATAAACATTTGTATTCAAATGGGCTCTATATCGATGGTTTATGTTTTATCTAAGCAAAGATTTGGTGACTTGCATCAAGTCAAGAAATTAATGGATGTTCATGTGGCTATAAAATTATAACCACATAATCTAATCATATGGGTTCAAAAGGTCCTTAAAAGGTTTGAATTTCATCAAGATATAATTGTTTTTGGGAGCCCTCATATTGATATATCT